>OX411311.1:7580841-7890841 GCA_948150685.1 Rhaphigaster nebulosa | reverse complement strand
GTAAGCAGCTTATTATCGCTTAAGATGTGATACCTCGTAATTCCGGAAAAATCAAAAGTACGATCTGTAGGCCATTAAAAAAAAAAAAAAAAAAAAAAAAAAAAAAAAAAACCCAACGCATCATTCTAGGACATCTCGTAAGAAAAAATTATATAACCTAAAAAAGATGGTAAAAATGAGAAAATAAAATTATATACAATTTTAAAAACAATTTTTTTTTTCTCTTGTAAAATTGACTTTGCAGTAACGGATTGTCAGAGCTGAAGTAATATTTACCTTATTTAAGTCCATGTTTTTTTAGGTTTATAGGCTATTAACTCAGTTAATACTTGATTTACGACCCCTTGCATATAGGAACTTTTTTATCGAGCATAAAATTTTCTAGAAGGATTTTTTTGTTTTTTTCCCAAGTCGCGCCACTATTACTTTCTTGCTTCCTTAATAAATCTTATTATTGAATACCATCGTCCTCCTTTTGCCTTCCAACTTCTTCAGTTCAAATCTGCAAATTTAATCCCGTAATACAAGATACCGTACATACGTACTGTATAATTAACGTGGCTAGCGTTCCCACTTTCGGTGAGACAGTTCCACTTATAGGACGCAAAAATGTCCCGTTTTGAATGGTACAGTAGAATCTCGATTATTCGTCCCCCTATTTACCGACTTTTTCGCTTAACAGTTAACCGGATAAACATGCATGTAAAGCCACGTGTTCCGCTTGGAGCGAAGCTCTCGTAGATGTGTATTTTTATACAACAGCCATAACTTTGCACTCAATTTTCTTTCTTTTGAGTTTTTTGTACGAAATGAGTTGAAAACGAATTTTTGAATCCAGTTGTCTGGACTTTTATTCAACGATCCTCTCCAAATTAGCTCAAATGATACAATTCAAAATACAGTTTGGTATTATACATATTAAATTAAACGTAATATAAATCAGTATTAAACACATTTATGAATTATGAATTTAATTAAGACAAGAAATCAAATACAAGTTGGTACATACATATAAGAATATTAAATCAAACAGAAAAGTTTGTGCTGGTTTGTTCTCGCACTGAACTAGCAATGAAAGAAAGGTGGGGTGGGGTGTTTATAACTAAACGGTTTAAGGGTCGGCTTTTTTTCAGTAATTCTGAAATAATGAGTAAATTAAAAATTATGTTTTATAATACTAATTTATATTACATTTAATTTAATATGTAGAATAATACCAAACTGTATTTTGAATTGCTCATTTTTGAATTTTGTATGTTTTTAGAACTGAAGATGAATGTATAACATTCGAAACTAGTTTTCAATAACAACCAAATTATAGAAGTGGAAAATAATTTATCAATCCCTAATTAGACTGATCCTTCTATACCATCATGCGGATGTCAACTGAAGAAACATATAATGTATATTGTATGTAAAGAGCAATCGAGTGTTCTTCTCTCCCTCTCTCCGTCTCCCCTACCACCATTAGCGTAACTAACCAAATTTGAGGGAGAGGGGGCGATAAGTGCCTGGGGACCAGTCCCTTCCCTTCTATCTATGTATCTAAGCCAATGTTCTTGGAGGTTGACAGTATAAGCTTAGCTAACAAACTTTTTTTTTTTTTAATTTTTTTTTTAGTATTTCTTTTTCAAAAATTTTCTGGATAGAGAACCTGGCAGGTGCCTAGAGGAGGGGGGTTAGGCCCCCCTGGTTTATAGATATTTATCAACAGCCATTCTCCCTTCCGCCCCTTCTCCCCCTTTCATCCAGCAAACAGGGTGTCCCGCTTTAGGGCAGACAATATCTGGTCACGTTATCTATACCACTACTCATAACAAGAACGCTGTATTTGACAAATCCTTAAGGAACTCAATCCCGTCCCCAGCATGCTCCTCCTCTTCCTATGTTTCAATCACATTTATCTGTTCATATCCTATCTCTTCAATAATCATGATTTCATTAGAGCCATGAATCAATTTAAAGACGTGTGAATATCAATTAAGTTTTCATATTATTTTATCTGTTTTCAATATTTTATATTAATAAATTATGAAAAATACACAGACTAACCAACTATTGCCGAACTATGAGAGCCACAGTATCTCTCATTCCTCTGATTTATTCTAGCGTTGCATCATTCTGAGCATAAATAAATTTATATTTAGGAATTGATAAATTATTTGCCACTTCTATAAATTTGTTGTATTGAAAACTAGTTTCGAATGTTATACATTTCTTATTTGTTATACATTTTATACAGTTCTAAAAACACAAAAAACCCTGACCCTTAAACCGTTTACCTATAAACATGCTACCTACCTTTCGTTCATTGTTAGTAATGCGAGAAGAAACCAGTACAAACTTTTCTGTTTGATATAATCCATTTAAACTTCGGTGAATACCAACGTATATTCGATTTATTGTCTTAATTTAATTCATAATTCATAAATGTTTTTATATAATACTGTTTTGTATGTATATAATTTAATATGTATAATAATACCAAACTATATTTTGAATTGCTTATTTTTGAATTTTTTGTGTCTTTTTAGAACGGAGGATGAATGTATAACATTCGAAACTAGTTTTCAATAAAACAAATTTATAGAAGTGGCAAATAATTTATCAATCCCTAATTAGATTGATCTTTCTATGCCATCATGCGGATGTCAACTAACAAATTTATATTTCATTTAATGGAGTCTTTAACGAATAAAAATAATAAATGAATCAAGGATATTATTGAGGACGATCTTGAAAAGGTTGGGAACGAGGAAAGGCACCGGGGTCCTCAACTATAATTAAAGAACTTGCCCTTGAAGGTGAAGTAGCCACGTTTGCAAAAAAAAAAAAACGTGAGATGACAAGTATCAAGAACAGTCGAGTCTTGATCAACAACTTTTCCAATCGATAATAATTATCGATATTATAATTTCTAGTTCGATATACAATTATTCTAGTTTGACTTGCAAATATTAGAAACAAAATCATAACGACGGAATGACCTTGGATCTTCGCGTATCAGAAGAAACTGATTATAAAAATCCGACATTTCCTGTTATAGTATTTTATAATCCATTTTAATTCATTTTATAAGTGTTTTTTTAATGTCAGTTTTCCGCTTTCATTGTAATTTCCTTAACAGAGATTAATCTTGTTTCAAAAGCAGTGCCAGTAATTATTTGTATTTTTTTTTTCAAGAAGAAATTCCTTAGCTTTGATTACATCTGTCTATTTCTTTATTTTATTTTTTCCTAGACTTATACAAGGAGTAAAAATGGTAAGTTCAATCTACATTATACTAAAATATTTACAAGTGATTCCGATATGCAACTGTATTTAACAACAGATAACTCTATTAAATGCATAAAAAATATCCATTCAACTAAGACTCTTCAATTAATACTAGCTGGTTACCCGCCTTTCGTAAAGGAAGGACAAAGGTAGACAGCCTCCGGTTGCGGCTGGCAGCGCTTGCAAACCGTTACCGCTAACTGTCAATGCTTGTATATTTCGTTGAAACTGCTCACCGTAGCGGCCAACTCCCCTTGCACTGAACATCGTACTATAAAATATTTTTAAATAAAAATAAAACCCTCTATTTATAAATGTTCTTTTTCCAGCTTAATTAGAAATTAACAACTGCTAAAACAAAATTATTATTGAAAAAAAAATTGTAATTATCGATCTATGTCGAATTACTTGTTTGGTCCAATATGAGAGTTCCGTTTAAGATCCTTGTACAGATGAAATCCAAAGTATCAAATTTATTTTATTGTGGTACACATACATTAGTAATTTTTCATGCTTAAAATAAATCACTAAGCTATTATTACTATAAAAAAAAAATAGCTAATGTCAAATTTCCTGCATTCCTTTAAGAAGGAGGTGGGACGAAGGATTTGTATCCTTAGAGTGCATATAATATATCCTATCCTTGTACCGGTTGGGGATACCATTACAAGATATAGGTGGCGGCCATATTGGTACAGCCACACTTTCCCAACAGCTCTTTCACCAACTTTTTATTTAAGTCCTTTTATGATCTTTCTTCTTTTATTAACTCCTTCTAAATGCCTACATTTTTTTTCCGTCATCACGTGGAGTTATGAAACCTGGAATATTTAATGTTTAATAAAGATGGAAAACCACTGGCTACCAAAATAAACCGAAGAAACTGATTGTAGTTTTAAATATATTTTTTTAATTAATATTATATTCAAATATAAACAATAAATACCCCGATAATCAGTGAGTGTAGTAGTGTTGTATAAACATAAACATTTATCACCAGATATGAGAATAATACAACCATGGCAACGATTATGCAGCTTATATTTAATTAAAACTATTTAAATTTAATTATTTTTTTACATTTTTTTTTTATCGCGATATTTGAATACGTAGGTTATTGTTAGACAATTGTACGTTGTCCTTCTTTTCTAACCAGACCTTTCTAATCTTTTTTCTTTCTAAAAGTCTTGCGTGTTTGACGACACAAAAATGACCAATTAAGTTTCATCAACTTTTTTGTAGTTTAGGAGTGATACAGAGCAAACATTTTTTTTTTCCTTATGTTAATTTTTAATTCTCGTAATTCGATTCTTATAGTTCTCATACCTATTGTCCTGGAGTGTAGCAGCTTGTATTATTTAAAAAAAAAATTCTTCTAACAGAGGTGTAAAATAAATAATTTGAAAAGTGGATAACTATCCTTAGAGCTACTACCATAGTAACGCAAAGTCTTTAGCCAATGGAAAACCAGAATAATTTATATTCTGAACAACTTTGGATTATCGACAGACATAAACAACATGCTAGTAGAAATCATTATTTCATTGATTTTTATTTTATTTATTTATTTTTTTTTCTTTATCATTATTTTGGTGAGAGTTCGGCTGTGCCGTGGAAAATATATGGAGGAGAAGATTGATTGGGGGTGCAGTCAATGAATAAATACGCAAATAAGAAAACACTTATTATAATGTGTGCCGACGTTTCGGCCTAAGTTTTAAGCCATCATCAGGGCTAAGAAAAAAACAAGATAACAATAGATGTAACAACGGCAACAGTAAAAAGATATAACAAACAGTAAGATAAGACGGTATGATGAAAAAAAAATATATAAAGAAAAATATGTTAAACATAATGTGAATAAAAAAATATGTTAATAGATAATGAATGAAATGAAAGAGATAATAAAATACATGAAAACAACTAATTATAATAACTAATAGAATGAAAATTTAGGAGTAGGAAAACAATATCAAGATAATTAGGTTAATATGAGTAATGTAAATGATTTCTATATAAGATATAAAAAAATATATGGAAAAATGTACGTAAAAAATAACAAAGTAAAATAACGGTTTAAGATATGAAGTTATCCAAACTTAAAGATAATAATAAGAACAATATAATCATAAGTAATTATCATAAACGGGGAAGAAATATAAACCGACAAGGATAGAGACAGGATGGAGAGGAAGGAAAAAAAAAACTTAGTAACAAGAAAAAAAAATTAATAAAGATTAAAAATTTTTTTTTACTGTTACTGGTACTGTCACTGTTGTTACATCTACTTTCATCTTGTTTTTTTCTTAGCTCTGATAATTGCCTAAACTTAAGCCGAAACGTCGGCACACAATATAATAAGTGTTTTCTTATTTGTGTGCTTAATCATTGACCGAACCCAGAGAAGCTTCTCCTACATATGTTATTTAATATTTGATATGTAACCAACATTAAAAATAAAAATTAAACATTTACAAACGGTAGATATTTTTCTTGTTTTTTTTTTTATTAGCAAAATCAGGAATTACTTCTTCAGTAATCTGTGGTAAACTGTTCTGTCTATCTTGAAGCATCGTACTTCTCATTTCATTCTTCATTCGTTTTGATTTTGAGGAGAAATGTTCACGACTGTAATTTCCTAACATCACGCATACAAATATTCTCAGAGCAATTACTACTTTTGGAATATGTCTTCGGTTTTGTCTACTGTTTAAATATAAGCTTATATAGTTCTGAAATAATTAAATTTTCTTCACTATCACCAATAATACGGACAATTCATCTCTAGCTTTTTTGTATTGATGTCATTAAAATTATAAGGGCTTAGGGGGACCCTATGGATCGCAGAGTCCTAGGGAGGCCCGTGTGGCACTGACGGTACAAAAAGTAAAAGTAAAAAGTATTTCAAAAAGTAATAATAATCAACTAATTAAGCCATGGATTTAAAACAAGTCGCCATATTTATAAATGTTGTCATTTATTACCGGACGGTTTAACGTTTTTAATCTGATATCAAGTGTCAATAAAATATTTTATTTGATGTTCTTAATTCCCGTTTCCTGTATTTCCAAAAGAGAAAGGTGTAGCCGAACCCTAAATCGATACATCAAACAATCGATGAGGTGATAAGACTATCGAAGCCCTTATCTATGTCGAGGACTCGAGGCACAGCTGCCTATATCCAATGTATACACTGCTACGTGTATCATTTTCCTCGTAGGCGATTTCTGTTTATACAATACCGAAGGCTGTGTTATTATATTGTCAGCTGTGACGTGAGGTTGTGGTACCTGGCGGGGCTTAACATCTTCTATAATATTATTCAATCCTCTTTTACATCGGTTGTTTATTATTTGATTGCAATAGGTTTGAATAAATAATGGATGTGTAGTGAGGTTAGAGTTGAGATCGCTTGCATTAATTGCAACTGTTATCTTAATTAGTAATAGGTTATATTATCTACTGTAAACAACTCTTTACCAACACTTTCTTCCAAAAGCGGGACCTTTTTTTTCATTAATACTGCATTATATATTATGAGTAATTACTTACAGGAGATCAGTATAATTTGCTAAGAAAATTTCCAACATGATGTTTTATCAGTGATGTAAAGATGGCGATAAATTTAAATAAGAGAACTTTAAACGCTTCTCCTATAAAATAACACTTTTTCGCAATGTTACACTTAGGGTTGTAATATCGAAACGCGATATCTCGATATATCGGATTTGAAAAACCGATATTTTCTATCGATATCTTAACATCCGATATATCGATATTTTACAACGATAAATTGCTGTTTATTTATTTATGTTTATTTATATATTTCATTGATATATTTTAAACTTTATTATTTTATTTTTATTAGAAATTTTCTTTATTCTTTATCATATTTTTAATTTTATCCATGAGCTGTACTTTACATTATAGCTTAATTATTTAATCAATCTATGACGCTGTCTATGGGCTGTTGTTAATAACTATTTTAAATTTTATCGGGTTTCAACATTTCACTCTGTGTTTATGCATAGTAAATAATAGATCTACTTCAACTTGTACTTTTGTAATTTATTATGAAATAGGATTCAGGTTTTTCCTCCTTACCCTTCGAATAAACTTAAGAGTCTAAGATTACCCCAAAAAAAAAAAAAAATGATATGGATCGATCAGTCGCCAAATTGAAATAAAATAAATAGAAAATAGTATAAATGTAAATAAATTGTTATATATATTTATTTACTTAATCATTGGCTAAAATATAGCACATGTTGATTTATGGATATAATAGAGTAAATATGAGAACAAACAATATTTAGTTGCCAAACAATAATTAGTAGATAAGATTGAAATACAAAATAATGTTAAATAATCCTATGTAAATACAAATAGGCAGTAATATAAATGGGGATAGTACTGAAATATATATCAGATGAATTACATGTTTTTAGATTAATGTTTTGAGAATCCTCAATGTATGCATGAAAACTTTATAAGATAACTAATATTTTTAGAAGTTTGAAGGTTTTATTTTTGAAAAACTTGTAGAAGAATATAATATATGAAATATTTCTAAAAGCCTTCAAGATGTGTTATACTTTTTTTTTTTTTATCAAAGTATTATAATTTCTATCTTTTTTATAATGATTCATGGATAGTAAAAATATTGTTTTATAAATAATGACACAGGCCAACGATGAAAAAACTTTTGTACTGAAAATACCTTATTCCTATAGTTTTTAGGGTGCTGAATCCAAACATGATATAAAAAAAGCTGTATCACCCACAATTTCTTCACATTTTATAGTTAAATTTATTAAATTAAGCGATTTTTAAAGAATCGAACAGCTTTCAGTCTTAGGCCTTATGAAACAATTAGGCCTTAATTTAGGTCTCATGAAATAATTTGTAAAGGCTTTGCCTAAAGATGTTTCAAGTATCTCTGCCAAAAGTTTCCACGCCTTTCAGAAGCTAAACTAAAAGAAGGCGTCTTTGTCGGGACCTGACATTAGAAAAATGATGTTTGATGTTAACTTTGAATCCACAATGACCTTAAATGAGAAAGAAGCATGGGTAACATTCAAGCAAGTCGTTACAAAGTTCTTGGGTAATGAAAAAGACCCAGAGTATGTTTCTATTGTAGCTAACATGTTACAGAAGTTTAAAAAGTTGGGATGTTTGATGAGCCTGAAACCTACGGAAAACTATGGGTGAAACAAACTAAGGCCAGATTTAGACTCAGCACATAAAAATCTATAAAGATCAACTATTAAAGTTAAAAAAAATTTCAATTTTTTTTTTGTTGGCCTGTGTAATTATATTATTATCTCGAAACAGTCATCAGGACCAGGAGACTGAGGATCTACGGCCACATGGTCAGAATGAACAATAAGAGGCTGAACAAAAAAATTGTCGACAAAGTCTTAAGCTATAAGAGTATAGGTGGATAAGTGAAACAAATAAAAGAGGAGCTGGATAGGCTAAAAATCAAGGATGAGGACTGCTTGGATAGAGAGCTTTTCGGAAAAAAACTAAAAGAAGTTGGGATTCTTGCAGGAAGGAAGGAGAGACGAGGAAGGAAATGGACTAAGGAAGAGCGAGAGGAACAGTCCAGGAAGATGAGAGAGTATTGGAGCAGAAGGAAGGCGGAGAGTATGAAGAAGATTATTAAGTGATATTCGCGTGGTCCTTGCTGGCCGATTCGTGTAAAAAAAAAATTATATTATTTCATACAGTTTAACGTTATACTCATTTAATGCACGGTTTCTTTGCTTTTTCATCCATTTCCTTTCGAAATATCGATTATCGGTGGATATCGATATTTGGTTTCGCGATATCGCAAAATATCGGTATTTTTCTTTCGATGTTCCAACCCTAGTTACACTCTTCTTCCAAGCCAACGATAAATCTTTTATCTCCTTAGTCTGTAATAATGCGAAACCTATTGTCGCAAGATTTATTGCTGTAACTATAAACCCTCAGTTATTGCTGAGATGGCAATGGGGAAAAAAATCACTTGGAAAAAACTGAACCGAACTCGGCCTGATGAATTATTGATCAGCAAGCACAGCGCCTCATTTGAATGGAGTGAGAAGTCCGCTATGTCTCCCGCTTTTCTTTTTCTTATATCTTCTCATTTATTATCCATTGATAAAGAATTTACAGATGAAATAATACAATATCACGATAACATTTAATAATCGATTTGGCCATGCTACAGAGGAATGTATTAAATAGCATTTTAAAAAGAAAAATGGATATTTTATTCTAATGATATTCAGCATTAAATCCATTTGTTTAAGTTGGTAATTTGACAGCTGTTCTTACAGTGTTTATGGCTTCTTGAAATCCACTGCATATAATAGCAAATATAATGCCATATCCAAATTTGAAAGCATGAATGTCACCGTTATTTTTTATAATTTATTTATTTTTTATATACAATATTTTTTTTATAATAATTAATTTATATAAAACGTATCTTCATACAATAATAACATAAACCATGACTATAAAATCAACCCAACAGAAATTTGTACGATTTGTACACGATACATATGAAACTCTGTATCATTTAATTGCAGTATGCCCTATTTATTCCTCACTTAGAAAGCAGTACAAACCTCACGTCAACAACATCATAGAAAGTCGATTTCCTATAATATTAATTATTCTAGACCCAGCTAAAGCTAAACTAATGTATCACTAGTCACTACTATATATTATTACGGTAGTATAGATCCCTTTTCCGGCTCTCAGGAGCGATGGATTTTGATGAATGAGGTATCAAAAGAAAGGGAATTTCACGGAGAAGTGACGAATTCCAATTTTGTTTGTTAAAATCTTACAAGGGCTTAAATAAAAGTGATGAAAAAACTGGAAGGTTTCAAAACTTTGACGACCGAAAGTAGGCGGATCGAGACGGGATAAGTTGGGTTTTAAAGATTTTGACGCGGGCATCAAAATCATGTACGCTCCCATGGAGCGTATTGGTCCAGGGTTTTAAAGCTTAAAAACCTACCGTTTTTGAGATAACGCGCGATATAGGTCCGCACGGGTCCTATGCAATGTTGCGTTCGTGCCGTTGTCATGGCAACTTTAATCAATTTGAGTCTGTTTACAAAATCTTTTAATGAGTGGGAAATTATATATTGTTTCCCATGTCCAACCCTAAAGGGCACTGCAATTTATGAATACTACACATTGAAAATGGTAATCTAATTGCCTAACTGTTAAATTGAAGAGATGTTTTCCAGTGGGGTAAGCTAATTACTTATTAAATATGAACTGTAACTTCAACATAGTCATTACAAACTATGTAGCTTCCCCAAATGTGTGTGTTAAATAAACTTTCTTAATAATATAATATTGTTTATAAGAATAAATATATTTCTCTAATATCGCTTATACTTTGCATTAAGAATTAGGATATATAGCATATCTAATGCGAGAGTTCTCGCTCGGGTATACTAGTTACTATATAATAGGCTGTTTAAAATTAAGATCTTTCATTATCGATGAATGAGATATTATTTTTTTTATTATCGTTTATTTTTCATTTTTGTTATTTTTTAATAGCAGATAACTAAGTGTTAACTAAATATGCACTTAAAAAACTATTCATAAACCTAATAGGCCGAATTAAAGAAACGGTAGATAAACAATAACATGCAAATGATAATCCATCCTAAACAATATTGTCAATTCATTCAATAATACATAAATCTTATCTCATAAATACGTATACTTATAATTGTAGTAATAATCAAAATATAAGTATAATAATATTATTTTAGTTGTAATTTCGTTTGTTTCTTGTGATACTTATAAAATTGTATTTAATATCTGTATATAAGTTATTAATACTAATAAAGTATATTGTATTGTTTGGCTAAGCCAGGCTATATTTTTATGGGGAACTCCCTAAAGACAAATAAAATTTCTATTCTATTCCATAAAACGATTCCATACTGCAGAAACCAAAACAATTCTTCTGAAAACTGTTTTAAGACGACCACTGACTATCATTCCTAAGTTCATTGTTCCACTCTTATCAGTTTTCCACACTTAAGATTGGCTGGAGTGATTAGATTTTGGTATGGAGTGACTTAAGGACTGTTGGAATTCGGCAGGAAAAGAAACGGCAGGTTCAGAATCACTCCAAAAAATTCACACAGGATTTCACAGTCCCGGATGTTTCACGCTCTTCTAGACTTTAAATCACCGCGTATCATTTCCATTTTTTATATAATTAGAAATATTCATTTCCATTTAATTTATATACTATACAATAAATCTTGTAAATTTTAAGTATACTGTATTTACTGACCAACAATTATTATAATTACTTCAGCACGACCTAAAAACTGCATTCTATCGTTCCATTACCCGATTTTATGATCAGTTGATATCCGTATGATAGTATATAAGGATCGATCTAATTAGGGATTCATAAATTAATTGCCACTTTTATAAATTTGTTTTTATTGAAAACTAGTTTCAAATGTTATATATTCATCTTCAGTTTTAAAAACAAAAAAATTAAAAAATCAGCAATTTAAAATACAGTTTGGTATTATTATACATATTAAATTATATGTCGTCAAAATACACATACTTATACATATTAAATTAAATGTAATATAAATTAGTATTATAAAACATTATGATTTTATGATATTAGTATTAAAGATTCGTCTTCATAAAAAATATAAACTGATTTACAAAAGTTTATTTAAAATTCAAAACTATATATATATATATATATATATATATATATATATATATATATATATATATATATATATATATATATAGAGTTTATATGATTTTATTTTCCAAAAATGCTCCTCATAAATTAATAAAACTAAAGAATATAAAAAATACGATTTTTCGCATTCGTTATATAAACATGGAGGCGATTATATATATATATATATATATATATATATATATATATATATATATATATATATATATATATATATATAAAATCATATAAACTCAAATCTAGTGCTGAAAGAAGAAAAAAGGATCATAGATAAAAAAAGTTATTCGCTATGGGGCACTTAAAAGTAAAAAGTTCTTATTTAGTCTCGTGAAAAGTTTCTATATTTATATTGGATACTTAAACGTATTGGCGACGATATTGCAGTCAATTTGTTTTAAACAATAATAAATTGAAATTATTGAAATAAAATAAAATAATAAAGTTCAAAAATCTAAAAGAAAAGTTTATAAATTTTACATGACAGCAGCAACAGAAAGATTCATGTAGCACCGAAACTTCTGTAAATAAAAGAGTATCCATCAAAAATAAAAAAATTGAGCATTATAAAGAAAAGCATCAATATTTCTTAGTTGGAAGTTAGACTAATAGAGCTTAACTTGATTCTTAAGTCCTCTTCAACACAGACTGAGTGGTTTCTTCTTTGCCCCAGTAACCATTCTGAATTATTTTAATTTATTTCAGACCGTTTTATTCATCTTATAATTAATGTATTCAATAATATTTAAAAAAAAAATATCCCTCATTGAAACTGCTAAAAAAAAATATTTTATACAAGACATTTTTGTTTGTTCGCGTGCCACCTGGAACGTCCTTGCATACCACCAGTGGCACGCGTGCCACGGTCTGCGAACCTCTGATCTAATCCATATTATTACAACCATTATTAAATTGATTATATAAACGTAAAAGTATGAATTAAACAAATATTTTGATTCGTTCTTTAGTTATGGTTGATCTATTGAAAGTGAAGGCCTGATATTGCTATCCTCCTGTAGTCCTTGCCGGTCAGACTGAATTAATATCCCATCTCCAGACCGGTTGATGACTTCCCAGGATCATCCTGGTTTCCTTGATGTGCTACAGTCAGGTTCTTAATGGTTGTTCGGCTTCCTGGTGTCCATCTGGCTAGTACATGGCAGGATTTTTTCTTTATTCTGATGAGTGACATTAGTAACTATTCCAAATCAATCTGAACTGTACAAGAAGTTAATAGTTTTTGGTGTCGGTGCCAAATCGCTCAACAACTTGACAATTTTGAAGAGAATTTAAAACAACTTAATAATTGAAATGAACGAGTGGTTACGCACCGACATCAAAAAATATTAACTTAATGTACTGCATTGGTTGATTTGGAATAGTTACTAATCTTATTTAATAATTTACTTTTGTAAGAAAAATTATTTATATGGCTTTAGTGGTTCTTGTTTACAGTTTTGATTTCAGCCTTTTTTTTCCAAAAAAGTTTTTATATTTTTTTTTGTTGTGTAATATAAATGTATCGTTGATAAAAGAAAAGTACGTAACAAGAAAAAAATATAATGAACCCTCATTGCCATTAACAGGTTTATTAACATTTTCAGCGTTTTTTTATTTTTTTTATTCTGTAATATTCTAAGCACACTAGAACACGAATCTACTATTATTAATCATATTAAATATTATCTTATCATGTTTATTATTGTCAAATTATAATAATTATAAAATGTGACACTATATATTTCTAAGAGCTTGTTGAGTGTACTTGCATGTTATGCCCACGCAATTACTAAAATAGCATATCCTGCCAGTCGGCGGATGTCATCAGCTGTTCCTGCCAATATGACGTCTTGTGGATTCCAGCAATTCTTCAATTATATTTACATTTCAATCAAGGTTATAAACATTTTTTACAGACAATTAGTGAAAACATTTAAAGAACATCAAGTACAAAAACTTTAGAGTGTTTTGTTGGCCGTAGATGTAATTAAAGAAGAAGCTGGTCCGGGATTTGTGGTCAATGAAAAAAAAAACACCAGTCTAACTTATTTTATTGTGTGCCAACGTTTCAGCCTTAGTTTTAGGCCTTCATCGGGACTAAAAGAAAAAACAAGATAACAACAGAGGCAGTACCAAAAAGAGTAATAAAAGATGGTAATAAACAGAAATGGCACATATGATAAAAAAAGGTATACGAAACATAAAGAAAAAAGATGTTAATATCTATCATAAATAAAGTGAAAATAGTGAAGGAAAGATTATGAATTACAAGAATTAATAAAGTACAATACATTATGCATATTATATTATTATACATGATAAAATAAAATATATGAAAACAATTAATTAAAATGACTACTAGTATGAAGTTTTGGAAGTATACAAAGCATATCGAGATAATTATGTTATTGTAAGTTTTGTAAAGGGTTACAATGATGTTAAAAATGTTAACAAGTGACTAATCAAAATAATAACAATATAAAAATTAAATGAAATTAAAATAATGCGTTTTTATACATGGTATAATGAAATATATGAAAACTATTAATTAAAAATAATACTAGTATAAAGATTTGGAAGTATGTAAAGCATATCAAGATAATTATGATATTATAAGTTATGTAAAAGATGACAATGATGTTAAAAATGTTGACAAGTGACTAAATAATAAATGCAAAAATTAATTGAGGTTAAAATAATGCGTTTTTATACATTATATAATAAAATATATGAAAACTATTAATTAAAATGATTAATAGCATGAAGATTTGGAAGTATATAAACCATATCGAGATAATTTTGATATTACAAGTTATGTAAAAGATGACAATGATGTTAAAAATGTTAACAAGTGACTAAATAATAAAAAAATAAATGCAAATATTAATTGAAATTAAAATAATGCGTTTTTATACATGATACAATAATAAAATATATGAAAACAAGTTTTTTTTTTTTGGTCATTTTTTTTATTGGCAAACATTTAGATTTGAAACTATTTTGATAACGAAAAATGAAACTTGTAAATATATGCATTTTCAATAAATTTAAAGCAATTATAAGCATGAATCGCAGTATTGAATAAACTGAATCATGAATTTCCCGGCCTTCAATGGAACAGTCAACAGTTGTTTGTTCTCACTCAGTGACAATGATTGCCCTCAAAGCTATTTTAAAATATTTTTCAGACAATCCTCTTCTTCAGGAAATTAACTATGCCTTCAAACAAATAGAAAATTCTTCTAGAAAAACAACTCTCTTCTGGGTTTCCAGTCATTCAGTAATTTCCGCAGAAGCAAACTCATTCATTGGAAGAAATGACGTCTTCTTATACCTCACCAGCAGATTTGTTTCAACCAATAAATATAAAGGTTTAGGTTGGGAATATAAAAAATATCATATATATTTTTGGGAGTCAGTCAATAAACAATATTTTAGAAAGTAGGTTTTTTGTTTTTATAGTTGTAGTACCAAGCTTTGAAAAAAGCATACGACTCCTGTGGGATTTCTAGACGAGATGGGTTTTCGGATAAGTTATGTGTTGAGGTGAAAAAGGGTTTACCATCCCTAAAAGTAATAATAATAGCCCTAAGTAAAAAAATGCCAGGCACGATTGGAGCATGGAAACATTTTAGAAATGAAAAATAAGATTTTTTTTTTAAATACTTTGAAAGGTGCAGTTTAGATAATCAATCCAATGCTGTAACCTGTGCTAACCTCTAACCAGTTACTGAGGAGTTCCAGTGACCGTAATGTAACCATATAATCACATTGCAACCAAGCCAATAGCTGTGTTGTAATCTTGGGCTATATTTAAATTATCGTCACCGATTTCCTCTCCTCTAGCATGATAATAAGGCATAGAAGGCTGCTGATATCGCTTTCATATTGGGAACCGAAATGGACTTTCTCTATCCAAATACTACAGACACAATTTGTATTTTTTATTATACAAACAACTTTCTCTATACCTAGCTCATAGTATCGAATGTGATTAATTAAAAAAACCAACGATATTGAAACGAAGGTTAAAATGAAACTGATTTAGACAGCCAAATACAACAATAGAATACAAAAATACACTAAATAATTCAAAATCACAATATAATATTTCTTAGAAACTGGCAAAAATATTATTTTTACAGATATTTGTATTTGATAAAACTTTTCTCAAAATACTTCTTTATATATTATAATAATAGAGTGATAAGACTACAACGAAAAATTCATTTAAATGAAAACAATAAAATAAAAAAAATTTTGAAGAAAAAAAAAATTAATTTGGATCAATAAAATGAAAAAAGACGGAAAGAACTTAAATAGAATATCATGTAATAGGAAAACAAAATTTAGCAAAGTTATATGCGAGTGATATCGCCTCCCTAATTATAAAAACTCGTAACTCCACCGTTTGTAGTTATTGTTTTTTTAAAATTAATTGAAGTAAATTACTCGATTGGATAAAATTGAAAGAATGTCAAATAAATACACCATAATACAAAAAGCAATGATTAGGCTGAAAACAAAAAATCTGGATCAAATTTGTTGTGTTTTGTTTGTCTCTTTATTACAATTTTAAGTACTTGGAGTTACCATATATATATATATATATATATATATATATATATATATATATATATATATATATATATACACACACACACACATGGTATATATATATACACGAGGGTAACAATATACAATACAATAAGTTTACCTATGTAGATAGATAGATGTCTGTAGTCGTTATCATGACAGCTTCATATCCGTGGAAGCAAATTCAATATTGAATATTGAACCTTGGTGTAGTAGTCGTGTACTTTCCATTAAACCTTATGCCTCTTTGTGAGTACAGGCATGTTAACATACAAAAAGTTTCTTGCATCAGGGCGAGTAAGCATACGAAAAATAAATTAATGCATTGTCTGAAGAGTCTTGTGTTTCGTTTCGGTGTGGAAAGCTCCCGATTACTACAGCAAGTTTCAATATTCAAAGACTTCAACTTCACTAAGAAATCACCAATGTGTTTAAGTAGGTATGGAAATACATCCCGTCCACTAGGACGGGTAGGGTTATTTCCGTAGGCGGTTATTTTAAAAAATTAAACAATTTGTTATTTTAAAATAGAGTTTGAAAACGCACGAACTTACTATGCACACAATAGTACAACGTATATTTTATTAAAAGCTCACCCAAGTCCAAATTAACGGAAAGTTTTATCTATATTAAGAGGCAAAAGTTACAGTATGGTTTTGTGGAACCACTATTTTTTAACTCATGTTAAGACCCGACGATATTACAGCCCTGATAAAGCCGATCCCACCACTGTAGTCCTATTAGTAGGGATCATCAACCCGTCAACACTTTTACTGTGACACAAAATGAAACGAAACAAGATATGGTAATGGAATGAATACAATGCACAGCTGACAGCTCCTTTCACTGTTTTGATAATTAGCTCTCGTAGTGTATTAATTAGAATCACTGACGTTCGGTCTACTGCTTTTACGTTAAGGCAGATACTGACTATCACTCCATATGGAACGATGAATTGGAGCGAATGGAGTGCTTGGAGTGAAGAAGATTTCAAGAGCCCACTGAAGGTCACTCCGCTCCATCGTTCCACTTTTATTTTCTCTTACCAATATACAAAACATATTGCGATCGTGAATATATTTGAATCCGAGTTTTCAATGGAAATACACGTTTTAAGGTTCTCTGAGTCCAAATAACCAAGTCACGTAAAATAGTCTGTTTGTGTGCATGTGAACAGCCTAGCTCAAAAACGAAAAGTTGTACGAAACTGAAATTACTTATTTAAGGTAGGTATATGCTAGTGATATCACAGAATTTTTTTAGTGTAAATCGACTAACTGGAAGTGTCACTTTATAGAATCGATTTTACACTTTTTTACAATTTTCTCGAAAACGGCTAAACCGATTTTGATGAAACTAGTCTAAATTGTCCTCCTTGAAGCCCTTTAAGTTTTCACGTACATCACCGAAAATATACAGAATAAAAAGTAAAAAAATTGCGCATAACGTAAAAAGTAAGAATTTTATGGTAAATTATGTAAGAAATAATATGAAAGGTAATTAAATTCTCTAAAAAAAAAAAAGAATGAAATCATCGAAATCGGACCAGTATTAGCGAAGATACAGCGTATCTTCTAAGTACTACAAGACCCTACATGGAAAGCCGAGCGCGTCCGAAAGGAGACGGATGCGACCGAAACTCCTCCCACTATGCCGCTAACCTGTTGTCAGGAATACGCTCTGTAATAATGTAATGCAATAATATAAAAGTAGAAATTAACTTAACACTTTCTACTATAATATTATTTAATACAAACAAAATGTTTCCATGAAAACTAAACCGAAACTTTTAAAATACATATATTTTCATCTTGACAAACCAAAAATTATATAGTGTACAGAATCGTCGTACTAAAATTGTTTAAAAACCTATCTATTGTACTTTTGCGAGAGAAGACGTGAAGAAGTGCATACTGTTGAGTTGATCTGAAGTAGTGTTTATGCTAACTCTTTAAAATTATGTTAAAAATTGTGTGATGCGCACCCCACACTAGAATTTTTACAAACAGGTAATGAGTGGTTCTCGCTCCTATAGTCCATTTTCAAAATTATTCCGAACTCATAAATACTATAATTTCAGGCATTAATAAGAAACATTATCTCTGAATATTAACATTATCCTTGCTACCCACAATACCTATTTGATAATTTTTGTCATACACTTTTCGGGTGACATGCTTTATCACATACTTAATTAAACCATATTATTTATTTTTTTATTGTTCAACTTTTTAATTTGAACACCCAAGAGATTATATTCATATGTATTTATTTCAAAGAAAAAAAATGTTTTCTTTTCCTTTTTTTATTTTATATCGTATAATTGTACATACAAAAAAAATAATCATCCTGTATAACAGATTATTTACATTTTAAATTACTTATTTTTTTTTTTTTTTTCATTCTGTACTATGTTCAGGCACAATTGAATTTCTGGTAAATAATTGTTTGTAATATTTAATTTTAAATTTTAAGATATTTAGCTTTATTTTTATTTTAAATTATTTTATATTCATTTTATTGTTTTTAATGTGTTTTTTACTTCCTTATACGTAATCGCGAAAATTTTCGGTTTTCAGTTTTCAACGGAAATATCCATTTTGACCATCCCTGAATCCATTTTGACTAGTTTCGTCGTGACGTCTGTACGTATCTCGCATAACTCAAAAACCGTTAGCCGTAGAAAGTTAAAATTTTTTATAGTCTAGTTGTGAACCTCCCAATTTGTGAGATGAGCAAGTTTGCAGCAGGAGAATAAGATATAAGTTGAGTGGGTTTTTCCGCTGAAAATGTCGAAACTGTCGATTTCCAATGCTTCATCAAGTGACAGACAGTTCTAATATTGTCAGAGAACACGAAGAAATCTCTTAGGAACTTGTTATCTACTGAAAGAAAACGACATGTAATAACGGAATGAGACCTCCAGAAACAAGAGCTTGGGTGTGTGTGTGTGTGTCAATAGATGGAGTCGCAAAGCCGAATATCGTTTTTGAGATATTGCTATCTTCGGAAACTAGTAACCAAATTGAGGATCACTTTTTGAGCCACCAATTTATAGTTTAATAGGCGAACAAGGAAGTCACGTGTTGTCCACGTCAGATGTTTTTATTACGCAATACATTCGTAATTTATTCACTAAAATACTGAGATGAGATTAAATCAATTTGTATGTAGGCTTTCCACAAAGGCAAATTATATACTAAATAAATAAATAATAATACAACAGGCAGTACACGTTATACATTCAATGAAGGCATAAGTAAAAACATTCGCAGCAAGCCTTGACATTAAGGCAGCTTTCGACCAGGCATGGTGGCCAGCCATATAGAAATATCATCAAAATATTCACCAGATAATAAAAAATTATAAACAACAAAATCAACATAGAACTGGTGGCTAACCATAAAACCATGTAAAAAAAATTCGTTATATTTAACAGGACTTTTATTTTTAATTCTTTATCCTAAGATTCAGGGCGAAAAAATAAAATGCCTACCTAGGGCGAAGGGGACGGCCAAGAAATAATTTTTAATAATTGTTTTTTCCTTCTTTTTTTAGGCTCAGAAAATAAGTTTTTTTTAATTGGATTTAATTTGAACTTACAGTTTAAATTAGTAATTATGAAATAATGACTTGCGATGCCGATCGATTCAAGAAAGTATCCATACTTTCCTTTCGATACATTGTTATTGTGGTATCGATACCACTGATTCAATATTCCTTTCGATAACTTAATGGTATCGAATATTTGATTAATAAATAGTAATAATTAATTAATGAAATTAATTAATAAATAGTAAAGTACCACTTCGGTCTGCCAATGTTTACCAAAATTTATTATATTATTGATATTAATATGAAAGTCTTGTATACCTAATTTGAGAAGTTTTGCAGAGTATTTTAATATAATTTTTGATGGAAATCAATTATGACATTGAAGTAAAGTGTAAAGTACCACTTCCGATGATCAAGGAGTGACCATAAAGGGGGGTTCACAACTAGATTTTACAACAATCCTAAATACAAAATTTCAACTTTCTACGGCTAACCGTTTTTGAGTTATGCGAGATACGAACGTACGTACGTACAAACATCACGACGAAACTAGTCAAGATGGATTCAGGAATGGTCAAAATGGATATTTCCGTTGAAATCTGAAAACCGAAAATTTTCGCGATTACAATACTTCCTTTACTTCGTACAAGGAAGTAAAAAACACAGAAATTTTCGCATGTTGGAACTCTTCTTTCAAGCCAGCGATATTTGGATTACAATGAATAATAAGATTTGTAGCATAATAAGAGAAATATTATTAATATGATAGCCTTCAGAATTTCGGTGAGAGTATAGTTGACTGTGGAAGAGTACGAAGAAGAATCTTGGTTTGGTGGGTGTGGTCAATAAATGAACATACAGAATAAATTTATATAATGTGCACCGAAGTTTCGGTCTAAGTTTTAGGCCATCTTCAGTGCTAAGAAAAAAACAAGATAACAATAGATATTATAACAATGGCAGTACCAGTAATAACAAAAATGTTAACAAATAGCAAGATGAAAAAGCATAAAGTATACAGAAAAATATACTCATATTATGCTAATATTAATGTAAAAAATAAGAAATATAGAAAATTATGTTAATAAAGTATAAATAACCTTAATAAGCTTAGAAGAAAAACATACTAATCATAATGTGAATAATAAAAAATATAGAGTAATATATTAATAGATAATGACAAGAAGGTATTATTGTGAAAATATTGAAAGAAATATGATTAATGAAATGAAAGATATAGTAACATACATGAAAAATACTGATAATAATTTATTAGTATTTATACTAGAATGAAGATTTGGGAGTATGATAAGTATCTCAAGATAATATGATAATATAAATAATGTAAATGGTTTCTATATAAGATATAATGAAATACATGGACAAAATGTATGTAGATAATAACAAAGTAGGTAGAATAAAGTAGTAAGATTTAAGTTACGTAAGCTTAAAGATAGTGTAATATAATCAAAGTAGGTGGGGAAGAAAAATAAAACAATCAGGATGGACAAACAATTAACAGGATGGAAAGAATTAAAAAGATGGGGAGGAAGAAGAAAAAATAATTAATAACAACAAAGAAAACACCTGAGTGGCTGATAGTAAGGCGCCAACTGAATGTATCAGAATTTTGACCGTTGAGAACAAAACAATGTTGCTAAAATTGTTTAAAACAATGTAAAAAAAATAAGTTGATCATAATATGTTAGGATTAATGTGAAAAATAAGGAATATCTTGATAAAGTATAAATAATGTTAATAAAGTATACAAAAAAAAATGCTAACCATAATGTGAATAATAATAATAAATGATAAAAAATAAAGAAAAATATGTTAATGGATAATGACAAAAAATTATTTAAAATTATTGTGAAAATATAGATTTATAAAATATAGAAAGAAAGATAAATCAAATGAATGAAAAGAAAGATATAGTAAAATACATGAAAAATAATAATTATAATAAAATTCTTCTTCAGAATTTTAATATATATACACGAGTGGACGAAATTCGCGCACTACCGCAGTTTATAGAACTTTAATTTATTTTTGGATTTTAGCAAACAAATAAGCATTGTTATCAATATATTTATTTATAGAAAATATTATTTTATATTTAATTAAAAATTTAAACAAAAAAATACAAAATTCACAAAGATAATAAACGGTACAATTTTAATTAAAATTAAGTTAATAGCTCGCGTTGCCTCTGGTATGAATTACGACGACCAATCGCCTGTCCGTTAGTAACGAACTCCTGCCGTATATATTCTCCGAATCTTCAATAACAGCTGTTTTCTAGAAATGGAAATCTGATACTGCCCAAGGTGCGTGAACAGTATCCAAACATGCTCTATCGGATTAAAGTCTAAAATTTCCAGTGACCTCTCCAGAAATATGATACCAACCCCGTAGAAGTACTCTACTACACTCTGAGCTCTAAGTGGTTCTGTAGTGTGATGCGTGAGGAGGAACCTGTTCCCATTATGTGCTCTTCTAAAATGTCCTCCGTGTACCTCTGAGCATTTAATAAGGACTTGCTCGGCATAGCTACTAATTCCGAAAGGGCATCAGAAGAAATACCACTTCAGAACATTCTTAAACCTCTTTGGAATGCAAGATGTGGTGTCATGAAGCATTGAGGATATCGTTCAAAGTAGCGTAGCCAGGTCAACTGGCACCCTGGGCAAAAGGACTGCCGCCCCTATAAGAGGAAGAGGGGGCAAATGGAGCACTTATTCCAAGGGGCAGAAACTAGAGGGCGGCAAATTTCGAGTGAAAGATTATTTTTAAGTTAAGTAAAAAATATTTGTTTCTTTTTTGTGACAGTTTTGACCTTGATTCAGTTAATAGAACAAGTTACTGTTATGAGATGATTATATTTATTTTGAAATATATTACCTAAAGTACTGAGAGGGATGAAAGAATGGGTGGCAAAATTAAGTCCACCCTCTGGAAAAATCCCTATTTTCAGCTAATTCCGACAATTCCAGGTTATCTGCTTCTTGGGAAATGTGATACTGACAAGAGTGTCGATTCTGACCTTCATCCTTCATCAAAAATTATATTAAAATATAATGTAAAACATCTCAAATTTGGTAAATTATACTTTTATATCGATATTAATGTATTTGCTAAATTTTTGTTAAAATTAGTGAGCCGAAAAGGGTACTTTATTTGAAGGTCATAATAAACTTACATCAAAAATTATATTAAAATTAAACACATAAATCATGTTTCAATAATAAAGATTACAAACGCAATTTGGTTTCCAATCCAACTAAACATTTTTATTACTTGTTTTAAGTGTTAAATTTGAGTGTAAAATACTGGGTTTCGTCTAAATTTTTGAGATAAACAAGTCTGCAAGCAGGAGAATAAGATATAAGTTGAGTGGGTTTTTCCGCTTAAAATGTTGCAACCGTCAATTTCCAATGCTTTATCTAGTGATATTGACTGTTCTAATGTTGTCACGGAACACGAAGAAATCTCTTGGGAACTTGTTACCAATTGAAAGAAAACGGTTTATAATAACGGAATGAGACCTCCAGAAATAAGAGTAGGTCTGTGCGTGCCAATAGATGGATGTCGCGACGGCGAGTGTCGTTTTTGAGATACTGCAATCTTCGGAAACTAGTAAACAAATTCAGGATAATTTTTTGAACCACCGATTTATAGTTTAATTGGCGTAGAAGGAAGTCATGTGTTGCCCACATCAGATATTTTTGTTTGGAGAACTTCTAATCATATATTTTTGTTTTAGAAAAAATGTAAGATTTTTAGTTTCATTATTTAACGTAATAACAATTTATTTTAGTTTTTTTTATGAAAAGCTGCCACAATTTAATTCACCATTCATATTCAAATGATCAAAAAATGAAGATTAACTTTTTTTTAAAGAAATAAGGTAATAAGGCTAAGAAAATTTCAGACTTGATGTTTTATCAGTGAGTTAAGGACAACGATAAACCTAAATAGACAAACTTGGAACGCTCCTGCTATTATATTCTGCTATTATACACACTTCTTCGTAATGTGTGTTCTAATTCTGCTTCCAAGCCAACGATATGGAGATAAAAATAAACACGAAATAAGCTGAAATTGATAAGTGCACTCCTAACACTGAAGTTGCATCAGATAATGTTCGATCGTATTGATTTATTGCAGGAATTAGATAACATCACGAAATGGAGTTATTTAGTACCGCACATTTCGCACCTCACTACAGTCGATGACTTGATGTACTGTGAGAGGTGTTGATCCAACCTGAAGAGAAAGCCAGCTGCGAAATGTCAAGATGTCTTGGGGACATCTCTTCGGTGACCTGTGATGTAATATTTCTTATATAATAACAATAATAATAATAACAGATATTATAGTTCGAGAGTGAACATCACAATGATTAACTGTGAAGTGTAGCTGCAATCAGGAACGGTATTGGAAATTTACGAGTATAGCTTTACAAAATGCTTATACATTAACATCTGGAGACATAAAATAAGTTCATATTGACTGCTCGTTAAATTAACTAGACTTATAGGGTTTTACAAACTGTACATTAAACTCAGACTAAGTATAATTAGTTAAAACATAAACATGCAATATAAAGAGTAGTTATATTTTAGATCTAAGCAACTAGATCGAAAGTGCATAGTGATTACAATTATATTACAAGCAATCATATGCAAAACTTTTTATAAAGGATATCTTTAATATGAAAATTAAAATATTTTTAAACGAAAGGGGTACAATTTAATAATTTCTTGGATTTTCTTAGAAGTGGGCTAGCTCACTGGATTAAGAGCTGTTTAAAAGGTAACAGTTATCGCGACAGTTGCAACAGTGGCGTAACTAGCATGTGGTAAATGTTACGGGCCTCTGCACAAGGGGGATCTCCAATTGGCCTTTATAACAGTAAAATACATTATCATATTATGTCATAACATAATATGTTTGATATTATACAAAATATTACGTAGTAATACAATTAATAACTAGCATTGTATTATTATGTATATATATCCACCTATCTGTTCTTAAGACGTAAAATTTTGCATAAAAAACTAACCCTGGAGAAAAGCTCCTGGCTTTGATCTGACACACCAAAAATTTCACTACTTCTTCCTAAGAAGCCCTTAATATTCCTGACAGCTATTTACAATTCTATCCTTCGAACTTTATACTTTCTTTCCTCTAGTATGGAAGTTTTCAGGCATAAAGATGATTCCAAAAACAAAAAAGCTTTTAGACCAAGTTACTCCTAACAGACTTTAGACCAAGTTACTCCTAACACTTTAGACCAAGTTACTCCTAACAGACTTTAGACCAAATTACTCCTAACACTTTAGACCAAGTTACTCCTAATAGACTTTAGACCAAGTTACTCCTAACAGACTTTAGACCAAGTTACTCCTAACACTTTAGACCAAGTTACTCCTAACAGACTTTAGACCAAGTTACTCCTAACAGACTTAAGACCAAGTTACCCTAAACAGACTTTAGGCCAAGTTACTCCTAACAGACTTTAGACCAAGTTACTCCTAATAGACTTTAGACCAAGTTACTCCTAACAGACTTTTTAGCCTTTTACCGTTATTTTCCAAAATATTTGAAAAAATATTATTAAAGTGGCTCTATCCTTTGTTAGAAGCAAACAACGTAATTCCTAACCACCAATTCGGCTTTAAACCTGCACACCCTGCAATTCAACTATGCCATAGAGTCGTTAATGCCATTGCTGTGGCTTTAGGAAAGAAGGAATATTGCACGCCAGCTTTCTCAGAAGTCGCGCAAGCATTCGATAAGGTGTGGCCTGATGGTCTGTTTTATAAACTTAAATTTACCGTATATAATTTAATTATAAGGGCGTATCTTGAGGAAAGGATTTTTGTTTGATATTGAATTGATAATGGTAAACATTTTGACTATTGTCGAATTAGTGCAAGACTTAAAACACCCTTAAAGACCTGTGGAATAGCAGGGGATGAGACCTGCCACTCCTGTCGGCAGGCTCCTGAAACTGCTCGACACTACATAGCCGAATGTAATAGATATGCGTCGCTAAGATACAGACTGTTAGGATCTGATAGAATCAGAGAACAAGAGGCTCCCTCCATTGAATGGACATCCCTTCTGAGCTTCATCAGAAAAACCAGAAGATTCGACATGCAGGGTTAATAAGCTTTCTCTATTGGTGACCACCCCCGGGGTAAGCAAAAATTTGTCCTCCCACTCTCGTCAGTACCAGTACCAGTACCACAAAATTGCCTTGGTAAATGGCATACAAAAATTAACATACAAAAATCTAATCATGTAACATTTACACTTAGACGTTCAGACTGCCCTACACTAACATTACAATATTCCATTACCAAAAAAAAAAAGAGACAAAATACTTGGGACTCATAATAGACGTGTGAGTCGTCTGATGAGTCGTCTGACTCACTTGGATACCACACTACTACTTTGGAAAAAATATTGAATAATCGACTCTCACTACTAAGATAACTCCGACAACATAAAAACAAACTATCATTTACTAACAAAATTATTATATAGAAAATGCTACTTAAACCTTCATGGACTTACTCCATCCAGGTGTGGGGCTCATCCAAAAAATCACACTTTCAGCTCATTGTCCCTTCTACATAACTAACAAATCATTGCACAAAGAACTCGACATACCACTCTCTGGGTATGACACAATTAAGCAACACTGCAAAAATTTTAATGAATGACTTTGACTGGACATCCAAACTTACTAGTATATAGATTACTGACAGACACAGTACCGCAGAATCCGACAGAAGACGTCGTATACGAGGACACTGCCACACTAATTCACTGTCGTACACGACAGTTGCGACAAAAAAATGTCACTGTGTAAACGAGGCAGTAAACTATTAATTCCAAAGCCCAAAATCTAGCACGGCTGTGGACGGAAAATTTAATTTCAGGTTGTAAGGCCCTCCTCAGGCACTTTAAAACATTTTATTTTATTTAATTGTTTGCTTAATTGTTGAACTGTAAAACAATATTAATAGAAAATAAAATTCATAATTTTTATTTATATCAAATTATTTTTGGAATTACAAAATAAAATGACTTTCTTTATCAGTTTTATTTTCATTATTCGGGTCAAATTTAAAGTTTTATTAATTTTGACCAACCTACCTCGAAATACTAATTGAGACAACACTTGTTCGTTGTTTGGAAATTGTTCGTGAATCGAGACAGCGCCATTTTTGCTAACTAACTGCTTTGTATTCAATTCTAAAATTCGTATTCATTAAAATTATTAATGCTTTTATTAGATATTATTTAAAATTAGTGTTGTCCATTTACGATGGCCAGGTGAAGTTGTACTTTAAGCAGTAATAATTTAAATAACGCTGAGGGCACGAACTCAATTGAATAGGATCTTTTGGAGGTTTGTATATCTCTTAAGCGAGCGTAGCGAGCGCAAGTCGACAGCTGTGATATAATTAAAGCAATAATAATTGAAATCAGAAATTATTCACTTGTTTTAGTTTTAGTTTTATTTTTGAAATATGTTGGTTATATTATTTTTGTAATGTCTTATTATGGCGCTTATAAAACTACTAATATTATACATTTTTTCAGTATAATATTCTTAGGCTATGTTTCGTATAAGAATAAGAGCGAGTTAACGCAGTGCAACCAGCTTTCATTGCAAGTATACAGTTCCAGATATGTCAACTCGCATGGTCAATAACTGCTTCCACTCAGCGATTTACACCAGACATTTTTCTAAGCGGTTGCATATTTTGAAGTGACATGCACGGCAGCTCCTGTACAACTTAGGGTTGGAATATCGAAACGCGATATATCGATATATCGGAATTGAAAAACCGATATATTATATCGATATCTTAACATCCGATAAATCGATGATATCGATACTTTACAACGATATATCGATCACACCATATGCTAAACTTTATTACAGTAGAATCTTGGCAATTCATATCCCAGTAATTCGTATGGATTTTCTGGTCTCTTGAAAGTCTCCCTTTATTTCGTATAAAAACACTGCAATCCGGTTCCCCCGATAATTCGTATTTATTTTCGTCTTCCAAATAATGTAAACGCCTTATAATTCGAATTTCCAAATAAAAAATCTGGTCAACTCTTAATCTTTTCAAGAGAAGAGGTGAGTGAGTGAGAGAGGAATCGTTTCTATGAATTTCGATCGGTTTACCCTTTGTTTTTTTTATTCAGTTCACTTTTTAAATAAAATTGTAAAAAAAAACCTGCAACCATACTGTTGCCGACAACATAGATTGATCTGAAAAATTAAGTTCGCTCATGACTGGCAAATCCGCGAATGCAAGGTGCTTTATAAACAAAAACTTTACCGAACGCCTATCGTGCAAACACAAAAGCATGTACCGTAACTGAAAAATGAATTTTCAACGAATGGGTACAGATATGGAATAAAAAACGGCGAAAATTTTCAACTGTTTATTGGTAATTGTACGGCCCACAACAGTAGCCCATTAGTGAGCGATGTTAATGTTCTGTTTTTGCCTCCCGACACAACCTCTAGACTTGACCATAATTGTACGATTTAAGACATTTAATCCAAGGAAGTAGTGATGCAACTCTTTGACAGCATCGAGAATGGGAATCCCCTATCTCAAAATGAAAAACTCTCATTACTTTCCGAGATTTCGTCTATTTTGACGAATATTTAGCGGTTGTTAGGATCCTAACTGACGAGTAAATTTTTAAAAAAGGAGATGAAGAAGAAATTTATGTGCCGACTATTAGTTCTAACATGGCGAAATAATGCAAAATAGGATGTTTGTGTAAACGTATTTTCTGCTCTGAAAATCCTCAACGAACATCCTTAGCCATCGATGAGATCCGTTTTCAAGGATTGCACTATAAGAAAATAACCGAATTTTTTTATTAATTTAACTATATCGCTTGTATTTCCGTTCATATTAATACAATTATGTATTAATTTTGTTATTTCATATTTTTTACCGCCGATTATTGGAAATCTCGATAATTCATATTTACCTTTCGAACCCTTGACCATACTAATTATCGAGATTCTACTGTATTTTATTTTAACAATTTCCTTTATTCGGTAAAACTCCAGAATCGTAACACCAAAATGGCTGAGGTAAAGATTTTTAAGATCCTAAAAATCTAGATATCCTCCATGTTGGGGTTACCATTCTGGAGTTTTACAAGTAAATATAACAATAAACAATATTTAATTACCAAACAATAATTACTAGATATGATTTACATACAAATAATGTTGATTAATCCTATATAAAGAAAAATTGATGATTTATATAAATGATGATGGTACTGAGATGTATATCAAATAAATTACATACTTTTAAATAAATGTTTTGAGAATGCACAATATAGTCGGAAGAGTTATAAGATAAATAAAAATTTGAGATGTTTGAAAGTTTTATTATTGAAAAACTTCTAGAAGACTATAATATATCAAATATGGCTAAAAGTCATCAAATTAAAAATATGTTATAACATTTTTTTTTCTTTAAAGTATAATTCTTATCTATCTTTTTTTATAATGATTCATGGCTAATAAAAATATTGTTTTATAAATAATAATCATATTAATTCATAACCCTCTTCACAGTTTATTATTATACTCATTTGATGCACTTTCTTTGCTTTTTCATCCACTTCCTTTCGATATATCGATATTTTTCTAGCGATTATCGGTGGATATCGATATTTGATTTTGCGATATATCGAATATCGATATTATACAACCCTAGTACAACTCGTCCTGCAACTACTGTCCTCTGCTACTCGCAAGCAAGCTCGCATTATGTAAACTTCCCTTAAAGTTTATTTTGTATTCATTCATTTAACTTAAATTAGTTTTTATTTATATTTCAACTATGGTCTAACCTTGTTAGAATAGATAGGATGAAGCTCTCAATAAAGGTTATGAAACTTGATGATAATAAGAACCCACATTTGGTAATGTTGACTATTGAGTACAGCTACCTCGAGAACAATGGACTTATTATTGCGGGCCATCCGCAGCGAAGAGACGGAGGAATGTGGTCGTCTTATTGTGGCCTCGGCCATAGGTAGCCTCATTGAGGAAGGCGTCAACGAACGTTAATTGTGCTTTGTTAGCGGCCCAACACATCGCGCCTTCTATGAATCACCTGCTCTGCTAATTATGAAGGTAAACAGATCTGTGCCAATGTACGGGAAGAATCGAGTAGCAATAGATATCCCTGTTCCTGGGATCTTACAGCAGCCTTTTCGCCAAAATAAACTTATCACAATTGCCACTTTATATCAACGTCGTTTTTCAAAAAAGACTTAAACGCCAAAAATTCGAAATTTAGGTTTCAATTAATCACTCTATCGATTCCCACAACACCTCTATCGATTCCCGCTCACGAAATACCGAGAAAAAAATTGGAAATGGTCTAAAAATCGAATATTTATGACGTTAGTATCTTATATTGTAATTATAAAGTTTTTGTCAGGTTAATAAACTCCTACTGTATACAATAAAGAATAAAATTAAAAAAGAATATATTGTTATTTGGAGAAAAATCGTTTCATGTATTTCCTGTAAAGTTTGCTAAATTGCGCTTACGCCTTTTTCAAAAAAACGACGTCGATATCATGGACATTTTTCTCAAAAGAGGTTCAAACGATTTTGATCAAATTCGCTATATCAATGCACAATTAAATGATCTATAATATCAGTTGGGTCTTATCCTCATTGAAATAGTCTGACATGAGTTAAATGCCGAATTTTTAAAATAGCTTTGTCTAAGTAAGTATCTTTAATTTTTTTATTTGAAATAATTAATCGCATCTCATTGTTAGTAGTAATAAAAAAAAATATATCAATATAAACTATGAAAGAATTTGATAATTAACTAAAGAAGAAAAATGAGAAATATTTTCTCACGTTAAAAACAAATTTCCGGAAATAAGAATACTAATATAGATGTATAATATACCATTGAAAGTTAATGATTTTTAAGAAAAAATAAAAACTAACATATAAAGTCGTAGAATGAAATGGAGAGTGACGAAAAAGGCAAAAACTTAAGTGATAGTTGTAGTTAATATGAAGGGGAGTCTTGGTTGGTGGTGCAGTCAATAAATTAACACACAAATAAGAAAAACTTATTATAATGTGTACAGACGTTTCGGCCTAACTTTTAGGACATCATCAGGGCTAAGAAAAAACAAGATAACAAAAGATGTAACAACAGTGGCAGTAATACTAAAAAAGTTAACAAACAGTAAGATGAAGATAATATAGAGTATAAAGAAAAATATGATCATAATATGCGAGTATTAATGTAAAAAATAAGAAATATAGAAAATTATGTTAATAAAGTATAAATAACCTTAATAAGGTAAGAAGAAAAATTATACTAATCATAATGTGAATACTAAAAAATATAGAGTAATATATTAATAGATAATGACAAGAAGGTATTTAAAATTATTGTGAAAATATAGAAAGAAAGATGATTAATGAAATGAAAGATATAGTAACATACATGAAAAATACTGATAATAATTTATTAGTATTTATACTAGAATGAAGATTTGGGAGTATGATAAGTATCTCAAGATAATATGATAATATAAATAATGTAAATGATTTCTATGTAAGATATAATGAAATATGTAGAAAATAACAAAGTAGAAGAAAGTAGCAAGATATAAAATTATTTAAGCTTAAAGATAGTGTAATATAATCAAAGTAGGTTGAGAAGAAAAATAAAACAATGAGGATGGACAAACAATTAACAGGATGGAATGAATTAAAAAGATGGGGAGGAAGAAGAAAAAATAATTAACAACAACAAAGAAAACACCTGAGTGGCTGATAGTAAGGTGCCAACTGAATGTATCAGAATTTTGACCGTTGAGAACAAAACATATATTTCCGCCGTATTCACTTCTTTTTTCTATTTTTATATTATTTAAAGGAAACTAAACGGAATTTCCATGAAAACCTAAATGCAAACTTTTAAAATTTATTTCAAATAGTGAAAGTGTGTGATGCGCGCGCATCGCACCAGATTTTTTATCAATATATTAAACATGTTCTAAATTTTAAGTAACTTTTTAAATAAAATTCAATTTTAACTCGCGGCTGAATAAGCCAAAATGCAAAGGTCGATAACATAAAAAATCACAAATAGCAAAGGAAATATGAATAGCCTTTAGCGAAACTAATCAGTTGACCTTTAAGCGAACTTGAGATGGTATCGACTTTGAAAGAGCTGATTATTTGTTAGGACCGTTTACGTGATTGTATCGATATGAAAAATCGATATTGTATCTATCGTCTACCAGCCAATTAGGACAATGACCTCTTTGTCGATATCCGTCTATAAATAAACACTTTTAATGGCTATTTTAACGATAGCATTATTAATAATTAAAGATTATGGCCAATTTTCAATTCTTTCACAAATATTGTCTCGATAATCATATTAACACCTTCCAATCAACCTATATCTAAGTTATCATTTCTAAGGTAACATTTCTTATTTCAAATGAAAATTTAAATATATAGTTTTCTCAAAAATTTGGAGGAAGACAATTAGTCCTTTTTTCATATATTTAGGCCTAATCTCAACATTATTACATATTATTGAATATTACATAAATATACAAACAAAATGAAAAAATAAAAAAAAATTATAATTTCAAATTAAAAATAAATAAATATATTAAAATAAACATCTTTTTTTTACTAGACTTCATATATTTTTAGCATGCATGTCATTTCTGTTTTTCTTTTTTATCATTTTTTACTGTTACTGGCACTGACTGTCGTTTTCAATGTTGTTATTTTGTTTTTGTTTTTTAGCCTTGATTATGGCCTAAAACTTAGGCCAAAACGTTGACAAAAAATAAATAAGTCATACTTATTAGTGTCTTAGTCTTTTACCGCACTCCCCGACCAACTTCTCCCTCATTAACCATTAAAGTATGAAAAGTTAGCTGTATGAAACGTAAAAATATGTAAGTGAAAATAGATAAGACAGATATATTTCCAACTTCTCCTTAAATCACATCTAAGATCAATTACATCCGGACTAAAATCGATATTTTACTTGATCCAAAGGGTAGGAAGTTGCCATGACAACGAAATGTATACAAATTGGAAAAATTTTCTTTTAGCAATTTATTTCCGTCCCTATGGCTCGTAGCGGGATGTCTTTATAACATCTTATAAATAATGAGTACCACAACATAATAATTTGATTATCTGGTGTGGTCGAAAACCACGGCCAAAAACGACGATTTTGTCAACAAAAAAAAATAGACTGTGTACTATATATGAGTCTATAGCTTGGAAATGAGTTCTTTAAGAGTAAAACACATCAAATTATCCGTCCATTGAGCATACAATTTTTTCGGTCAAGTATACCTCACGAAATAGGCAATCTCCCGATCTCCAACAATTGGCATTTTAGTCCAGATTGTTTTGCAAACAATTAATTAATTAATTTAAATTTTCAGGTATGTTATATCTATTGCCTCATTTTTCAAAAATCCTAGTTTTCGACCTCCTCCTTCAAGTGCGTTTTCAGCAATCTTGAAAAAACAAATCAAAGTTTTCTTCAGATAATGACAATTTTTTTTCCATGGGCTCTAGGTCTATAAAGCCTTCCTCGATAAACGGTTAATCTAACATAAAATCGGACTGGTAGTTTTGTGAAATTAGCGCGTTCATAAATACAAACTCTTCACCAAGTTCATTTATTTATATGCGAATTTTCGCATCACTGTAAAACCCTTTAATAAGACCCTTATTTAATTTAATTTACAAAAAATATAAATTTAAATAACATATTTTAAAAAAAATTCTACTATGCAATATAACCACATACATACTTCAAAAAGTGTTAAAATGCATATAATGCCATAATTAAGTCCAAATGCCATTATATATTTACTTATTAGGCCATTAGCTTATTTAGTTTAGTTTGCAACATAGCACACTGTTAAATATATTTTAATTTTTTTTTTCTAATATATAACCATATACATACTTCAAAAAGTGTTAAAATGCATATAACGCCATAATTAAGTCCAATCGCATTATATGCTTTTTAACACTTTTTGAAGTATGTATATAGTTATATATTAAAAAAAAAAATTTAAATATATTTAACAGTGTACTATGTTCTAAATTAAACTAAATAAGGGCCTTTTATAGAGATGCCTGATGATGGCTTAAAGACCGAAAATTTGCATCTAAATAAATGAACTTGGTGAATAGTAGCAGCCTGCATTTATTTTTATACATAAAAGCATTCACCTTAAATCAACAAACATATAAAAACTCTTCACCTTTATATAATAATATAGATTGCAAATATCATACATCCAAAATGAAAAGGGTACAACTCCAAAAATGTGTTGTTTTTTTTTAAAGAACATCAAACTTAGGTTAAGTTCTACATAAAAGCTACCAGGGATGTTTGCTCTAACACAGTGGTTCCTAACCGGTGGTCTGTGGGAGGATCTTTTTTGGAAGGACTTATTGTTAGAACGGATTTATTCTTTACATTGAATAAAAAATTGAATAATAAATTGAAAAGTCATAACAGATAAGATAAATGCACTATAAAATTGCCTCAAAACGCACTTTAAATCATCCTAATCCCCAAGACGAAAGTATGGGTGGTTCAATTTAAGATTTAGAGGTCCGCAGACTTCTATGGGTTGGGAACCACGTGCCTGTGAAGTTGGCATATCATTTGGTGGAAACTCAAAAACTTTTGAGAGCTCTGGCTTCCTTTCAAATAGTTCTAGAGTTCCTGATAGTTTAAACAAATAGTTCCGCTCGTTAAAGAAAAAAAAAACGCTTCCGTAAAAGTGATATGCCAACTTCACGCTGCATCTCACTTTGGAGGCTCATAACTTCCTTGCTATTAACATTAGAGCATAAGTTAATGAGGATAATTTGTAGAACTCTGAAGTATGCCAACAGAACTCTCAAGAAAAGAATTGATTTCCGACCAAAAATTTTTCCGAATATTCTGACGAAATATTACAAGTCCGGAGGGGTGAAAATTTTTCACGGTAACAGCTTCTTTTTTCGAGAGTTCTGATAGCATCCCGAGGGGTTGTTTCGATAATGTTTAATACATTTTTGCCTAAAGGGCGAAACAAAAAAGTTATGACGCTTCGAATTTTTTTTAATACCTAGTGATGGGTGTGGAGGCTCATAACTTCCTTGCTATCAACATTAGAGCATAAGTTAATAAGGATAATTTGTAGAACTCTGAAGTATGCCAACAGAACTCTGAAGAAAAGAATTGATTTCCGACGAAAATTTTTGCCGAAAATTCTGACGAAATATTAAAAAAAAAAAAAGTTATGACACTTCGAATTTTCATCGGAAATCAATTCTTTTCTTGAGAGTTCTGTTGGCATACTTCAGAGTTCTACAAATTATCCTTATTAACTTATGCTCTCATATTGATAGCAAGGAAGTTATGAGCCTCCAAAGTGAGATGCAGCGTGAAGTTGGTATATCACTTTTTCGGAAGCGTTTTTTTTTGCTTTAACGAGCGGAACTATTTGTTTAAACTATCAGGAACTCTAGAACTATTTGAAAGGAAGCCAGAACTCTCAAAAGTTTGTGAGTTTCCACCAAATGATATGCCAACTTCACAGGAACGGGAACCACTGCTCTAACACATGTCACAGATAGATCCCCTTTTGTATCTAATGTTTTGGCCTAATATTTGATATGATAGGCTACTCATTGATATGATAGGCGTCCCCATTATTAAAATTTCTGACGTTAGACCTCTTTCATTCAGGATGAGCGACAAGTCACATTAGTTTAACTGTTGTATACTGCAACCTGAAGAAAAGATTGGCTGACGTATGAAAGATCTAAAACATTCCCTGACATAAACAATTCAGATAAGCTCAAAATAATAATCATTATTACTCTTAAAATAAAACCACTCCACCGAAAAGGAAATCAATTATTTTAAATGTTTATGATAATACGTTAACAGGTCATTAAAAATTCAAAATGTGTATTTATAAATAGCTTTTTCCTCCTTGATTTGTTTTGATCGCTTGCTGCTTGTTTTTTATAATACTAACCATCAAGGAAAACAGGGTAGGTTCCATAACAGAAAAACATGGCAGGATGATTTGGGACAAGTGCGCAATAAATTTTACAAAGTTTAACTTCACAGGACTGTAAAATTTTTATTTTTTAAGCTAGATGTTTTTATTTTATTTTTTTCAAATGTTCCTTAGACGATTATGTTTAATTATTACAATCAAGACTACGTTTCCACCACATCAATTTTATGGGATTAATAATTTAATTGAACAGTACTTAGTACGCAATTGCCCCTCCAATTAAGGGGTAAGTGCGTACAAGGTATCTGAAAGACTCATTATTCAAGCAAGAGCGGTTTTGGGGCAAGTGCAAAATAATCAGTTGATATCCACACGATGGTATCGAAGGATCAATCTAATTAGGGATTGATAAATTATTTGCCACTTCTATAAATTTGTTTTATTGAAAACTAGTTTCGAATGTTCATTCGAGCACAAAAAATTCAAAACTAAGCAATTCAAAATATAGTTTGGTATTATTATACATATTAAATTCATAATTCATAAATGTTTAATAATACTGATTTATATTACATCTAATTTAATATGTATAATAATACCAAACTATATTTTGAATAGCTTATTTTTGAATTTTTTGTACTAAGGATGAATGTATAACATTCGAAACTAGTTTTCAATAAAACAAATTTATAGAAGTGGCAAATAATTTATCAATCCCTAATTAAGTGCAAAATAGTTCTGGAAGATTATAATACTGGGTATAAACATCGAAATAAGTTAAAGGTTGTCTGAGATTCACATTTTACAATCTTCGATGAAAGTGAAAAAAATAATTTTTGTTTTAATTCGCTAGTCCGTAATTGCATCGACAAAATATGATAATACAGATAAGTGTATATCAAACACACTTGTCACACAACAGAGGTCTGCACTAGCCCCTACCATCATGTTTTGCTGGGTGACTGCGGACAAGCGCTTCAAAAAATAAAAAATTATACACGAGAAATGTAAATCAAAAAGTATTTTGAAGAACAGCCTGGTAGATAAACACCTATACAACTATACAACCAAAAATTGAAAGATACAACGTTATCAACAGGTTGCAGTTGATATCTTTACAACTCTTTTTACTCCACCTTAGCGAACTTTCGTGGATGTTTTCTCATACATCAGTGTTCAGACTTCATGCTCCGTAAAGGAGATCTCTAACCAGTTAAGGGTTTGGATTCAACGAGGCAACTCCGCATTTATCCCACATCAACCTATAATTTATTTTGAAATAATTATGAAAGCGGTACCATCAATCACAGAATGGTACCATCTATTATCGAATCAATCTTGAAATAGTTGTGAAAAACAACTGAAGTTGACAACGTCCATCAAGAATTGTCAATCATATATTGGTTATAACAGTTGTAATCAACACTAAATTCATCTTATACAGGATAATAATTATGATGGCAATGATTTCAAAGAATTCACAGGATCAAGATCAACATCGATTTAATTGCGGGAGCAATCGTTAAAATCGAATAATTTTTTCATAAGACAGATTTTTACTTCCTTGTACGAAGTAAAGGAAGTATTGTAATCGCGAAAATTTTAGGTTTTCAGATTTCGACGGAAATATCCATTTTGACCATCTCTGAATCCATTTTGACTAGTTTCGTCGTGGCGTCTGTACGTACGTTCGTTCATATCTCGCATAACTCAAAAACGGTCAGCTGTAGAACGTTGTAATTTTGTATTAAGGATTGGTGTAAAATCTAGTTGTGAACCTCCCTTTTTGATCACTGCTTGATTACCGGAAGTGGTACTTTATTTGAAGATCATAATTGATTTCCATCAAAAATTATATTAAAATACTAAACAAAACTTCTAAAATTTAGTATTTATAATTTATATATTGATTTAAATAGCATACTAGATTTCGGTGTAAATTGAAAATCCGGAAGTGGTACTTTACTTGAAGATCATATTAGACTTTCTTAAAAAATTATATTAAAATATAATGTAAATCATCTCAAATTTGGTAAATAGGACTTTTATATCGATATGAATTTATTTACTATATTTTGGTTAAAATTGGTGAGCCGAAAAGGGTACTTTACTTGAAGGTCATAATAAGCTTACATCAAAAATTATATTTAAATTAAATACATAAATCATATGTTACGGTAATAAAGGTTACAAACGCAATTTGGTTTCCAATCCAATTAAACATTTTTATTACTTGTTTTATGTGTTAAAATTGAGTGTAAAATACTGGTTTTCCTCCCCAATTGTGTGTGTGTGTGCCAATAGATGGATGACGCGACGCCGAGCGTCGTTTTTGAGATACTGCAATCTTCGGAAACTAGTAAGCAAATTGAGGATCACTTTTTGATCCACCGATTTATAGTTTAATAGGCGTACAAGGAAGTCATGTGTTGTCCACATCAGATATTTTGTTTTTTATCATAGGTACATAAGTTTTATTGGTTATAACTTCCTGTACTGGTGGATTAATTTTGATTAATTATTTTTAATAATGATGCTATGTAATTCAATCTCAAAATGGAGGTTGATTAGATTAGGTTTTATACGCCGCTATTGTCCCAGACTGCCCAGCCGATTTTTATCAGATTTGGTAACGAATTCACAGATCACCCCAGAATGGTCCTTGGAACTCGAAATTAACAACCTGTTAGAGGTTTCATGCACCAATATCTCGGTCATTTATGAAGAAATCATTATACCGAACCTATAAAAAAAATATATATATTCAAAACTATTTATCTATTTAGAAATAATAAAAAATTTGGTAATAATTTGCAGCGTTTAATAATTTAATTCATTCATAGGGGCAGTGCGTGCATTACAAGAACTAAATGGATTCAAATATATTCAAATAGATTCAATGAAAATAGGGGCTGCCTTCTGCAAAATTTAAAATTCTTGAATATATTAATATTAATTTGGCTCTGTTAAGAGGTTTTTCGGAAAAGGACTGGAAGAAATATTTGAGTACACTTCTTAGCTCACAGTATTTATAATCGGATTCTAACTTGATCTTCGGTTAGCTAGCTTGGAAAAAGACCGACACAAATAAAAAATTAACGATTATCAAATTTTTGTATAATCATAATCAACGTGATGATTAACTTTTTATGATGAAGAGGGACACAAAATATATTCATCGAGTGAACTCTGGAGAGCAGTTGTTTTTTTAAACAAATCTGTCACAAGTCAAAAAATATAAGTCTAATAATATGTTTGGAATAAAAGAAATCTGGTGCGGTGCGCACATCACACAACCTTCCCTTACCAAAATATAATTATAATTTTTAAGATTATTTAAAAGAATTCACATAAACACTAATCGAAAAATACTCAGCAGAATATACTTCTTCAAGTCTTTTCTCACAAAAGTATAATAAATTATATTTTTAAATAACTTTAGTATTACAATTCTGCCCACTAAATATTTTTCGTTGGCCAAGCTAAAAATATATTTTGAAAGTTTCTGTTTACTTTCCATGGAATCATTTTGTTACCATTAAATAATATAAAAGCAGAAATTAAGTTAATTTCTACTTTTATATTATTACAATACATTGTTACAGAGAGTTTTATTAACAATAGGTTGGCAGCTTGGCGGGAGGAGGTTCGGTTGCATTCGCCTCCTTCTGGATGCGCTCGACTTTCCATCTAGGGTCTAGTTAGTAGTCCTTATGAGATACACTGTATCTTTACTAATACCTGCCCGATTTAAATAATTGTTTTATTTTTGTATTTTAGAGAATTTAATTACCTTTCATAAGATTTCATAAATGATTTACCATAAAATCCATACTTTTTAAGTTAATGAAATATTCTTTTTATCATAACTTTTTTACATACATTTTTTCGTTGATATACTACATACATGAACAGTTAAAGGGTTTTAAGGGGAAGACATTAGGCAAGTTTCATCAAAATCGTTGAGCCTTTTACGATAAAACAGTAAAAAAAAGTGAAATCCATAATATAATTGCCAGTTCCAATTAGTCCGATGCGCTGTATCTTTGCTAGTACAGATCCGATTTTAATGATTCTTGTTTTGTTTTTTTAGATAATTTAATTACCTTTCAGACAATTCTATTCATAATTTTCCATAAAATGCATGCTTTTTAAATTATACGCAAATAAAGTATTATTTTCATCATAACTTTTTCCCTCGGTGATGTACCGAACTACATATATGAAAAGTTAAAGCGCTTTATGTACTTGATGTTACCCTGAAATACGTAATTTCAGTATCGTACAACTTTTCGTTTTTGAGCTAGGCTGTTCAGATACACACAGACACAGATCATTTTGCAAGACTTGGTTAATTGGACTATTAGGGACCTTAAAACATGTATTTCCGTTGAAAACTCGAAATCGAAAATTTTCACTATTGCAATATTTCCCCTTACTAGATATTTCATATATACGTAAGGAAAAGTAAAAATGAAATTAAGGAGTTTTTCAGGAAGAGAACGCCACAAAAAAGAGGAAGATATCTTCGACAGAAAAAAATCCTTGAGTTGACACTTGTGAAAAGTCACAGTTCCTTCTTTTATAACAACTGTTACCGATATTTTTTTTGATGCGTACCGAATCATGCAACTGAAATTCTTCTCCGTTTTTTTTTCTATAAAATGAGAAAAATCATAACTTTAGTAAAAAAAATTGAAGTGACCGAACCAAAAATTAGAAACCACTACTCATGATATGTAAGAAGTGAAACTACTTCCTGTATCGAAAATATAAAAACAATTATTAACAAGCAAACAAATTGATAATGACGATTTATATATTTATGAATTTTCCTGTTTATTTATTCTTCTTTTCCTCATTAGAAACCACAGTGATGTTTACAATCTGATACTGGATAAACATGTTGTAAGTGATCAGAATTTCATTTTAATATATTACTTGTTTACTTCAAAATTATAAATATCCTTATTTTACAATTACTTTATTGCATCGCACATCAAATTCATAAATATTTTTTTCGGTACTTAAAACGGCATCTTGCAAGAATGAATTTTTTTTTATGGACGGATTAAAATCATTTATGTCACAATATTGAACAAAACTTAGGATAAGAATTCGTACAGTAAATAGTTCATCGACTCTAAAGGTGCGTTAACAGAAGCGAGATTTACTCTCGAGTGTATATCTACCACTCTCGAGAGTAAGAATCACACAGTCCTCAAAAATTTAATATCCATAAATCGATATTTCTCCGACATGACAAGTAAAGAAAGACCGCGGCAACTTTTATCTACATATAAGTTTAGCCTAAATATAAAATATAGAAGCTTGTGTTGTTGCAGTATGAAAAGAAGCAACTGGATAAAAGTTAAAGATTTCACTTCAACTTATCAGTAAATTTAAACTTCAATTGCTTTATCTATTATTATCATAATTTTGTATATAAAATTACTACAGCCTTATAAGTCTTATATTAAGCACATAATTTAATTATTAATATTTAAAAAAATTTAACTCACCCTTGGTACGATGGTATTCGAAATGTTTGGACTGATAAAATAAAACATACCTGAAAAAGAAAAAAAAAAGGCGTTTATATATATATATATATATATATATATATATATATATATATATATATATATATATATATATATATATATATATATATATATATATATTTCATGATGTCTAAAATAATTTTAAAGAAATCATAATAGAAAAAAATGGTTTCTTTCTAGTTTTAATCATTCTACTAAACCTATCATTTTTTTTTAAATATTAATAATCTTGGACTTGCTAGCAATTGCTAATACAGAAGTTAAACTTTTTTACTTTAATAATTTAGTTTATTGTTGTATAACAAAATAAAAAAATATAAATAACACGAAAAACGTTAACTTTTGACAAAAAGTATTAGAAAATAAAAAAAAAATTTGAATAAAATAAGTTTAGTAAAATAAAATAAAGTTTCACTATCTTACCACAGACAGCGCACCGGTACCAATTTAGCAAGCAAGATACAATTACAATGGGCCCTATATAATCCTGAATTGAGCATGCTAATCATATAGCATGCCTAAATAATATTGTGAGTACCACTACAATATAAACCAAAGATGACCGATGTACCAAAAAGATCTTAGAATAGTAGGTACCAAAGAGACCGTAAACAAAGAAGAGGCCCCCTCAAACTTGGGAAGAAATGAGAAAAACCTGCGGGGAAGAGAATTGGCCTAGGGTGGCACTGGAGAGGAAGGAATGGAAAACAATGGGAATAATAATAAGTGAGAATATTCTCTCTATTTTTTTATTTTTTTTTTTATTCATTTCCTAATTTTAATACATGCTATTTTGATTAGGCTTTAAAAACCTCATCTACAAGCTGATTTTCTCCGTAAAAATTAGCAGATAGTTCACTGATACAAATAGTTTGGTTTATTGTTTTCAATTATGAACCTTTGTAATCAAAATACGTTTCAATATACGTACAAACCAAAAATAGAAAAAAAAAAAAATCGTCCGTCCGCAGCCCATCGCCCGCGGCTATTATTCGGGATAACTGGACCGATTTTTTTTAATTTGACATTAAATTCACAGGTCACTCCAGAATGATCCTCAGAACTCGGCATCAGCCATTTTGGCGGCCGATTAAAGGTTTTATACGTCCATATCTCAGACATTTATTAGGAAAATAATAAACTAAAACTTCTCGCAACATATATCTATTAGAAAGAAACCATTCTCGAATAATTTGAAGTGCCTCATTATTATATTAACTTTTTTCTCATATAAAGCTTATTTTAATGATTATATAATAATTAAATATTTATACTGTTGGATATATAGTAGAAATATATTATTAATAGCTAACAGCTAAGCAGTAAAACTGAAGGAAGACTTATAAATTATTAATTTCTAAGTAATCTGAGGGCTATTAGGACCGAGACCTGCAACATCAGCCGGTCTTTGCAGAGCCTGATTGGAATAATGGGATTTTCTTTAAAAAAAAACCATTGACCTGGAACACTTTCCATTTTACCAATCAAAAAAACCACTTCCAAGAATAAATCTTACCCAAGAAGCACCATATATAATTTATCAGAGCCTTTAAGGTACGATCCTGTACATAAAGGTTTTATATTACAAATTAAAATTTTTGAGAAAATTTCGTTTTTATAATGTAATATTGCAAAGACATGATCTATTCAATCAACTCAAAATCTTGGGTTGCTAATGTTACAAGGAGAAGATAAGCACATAGCACCTTCATTCATGAAAAATTGATTACATAGTACCTCCATCAACTCTTATCTTCTCATCTTATTAACTACTCTGTTTCTCTGAAAAAGTCACTTGGAACTGGAGACAAAATATAAGATAATGTACCCCTGGACAAAAAACTCAGAATAACAGATATAATTATTCTGTTTATCATAGAATCTGATATTTATTTCTTTTAACTTTAAATGATCAAAAAAAGTATAACACGAAAAATACCCATTCGAAGAAAATTATCACCAGTAATAAAATTTTAGAAATTAATAATTCTTTGTTAGATAAGCTAGTGGATACAATGAACAAAGTTATAATCCTTGAAATATTAAATTTACTATTGATGAAAATTTAATGGGTTTTCTTAAAAAAAAAAAATATAATAAAAATAAAAAAACAACGAAAAAAAAACAGATATTAAAGCTAAACAACTTAAGGGAGAGCCTTATAGTGCGCATGCGCCTAACAATCAGTTTTTGTTATTGGAATTAAAAATAACTTACGAATCAGTGCACGCGATTGAAAGAATATAAAACAAATCAAAATGTTAAAAGCAAAATTCAAAATGGTATATTCGACAAGATAGCTGTCTCACGTTATATGTAAAGGAAGAACTTTAAAAAACTTTAAAATGAGCCCTCGTTCAAAAATATATATTTTTTTTTTGGAATCCCAAGAGAATTTCTTTTGGATTAAATTCAAAGCAATTTTAGGCGATTTTGACGCGGTCTGGCGCGATGAACCAGACCGCTTTAGACTGCCAGACCTACATATGTTTATTCAGGATGTTCAGAGTTTTAAAATCAGTTATTGAAAAAATGGATCTTTTGGGTTAAATTCAATGCAATTTTGGACGACTTTGACCGGCCGCCATTTTGTATTCTGACCACTATGGGCTGCCAGACGACAGATTCTCGGTTAGCACCCTAGAATCTACTTATTTAGACATTTGGTTAACTTGGATCGTTCGGGTTAAATTGGCGTGTCGTCACCTCTTAGCCTGTAACATCCGCCCACAAGGTGATTTGCCTACTCAAGACTTTAATCATATTTAACACAAGTGTAAACTCTTCGAAAAACATACAGCAAAATTCATTAAATCAACCATATTGGAAGACGAAATCAGGGCCAATAGAACAGAATAAATAATTATAAAAATATAAATATTAATTGACCTGTTTTGCTTGTCAAATTAAACTTTATCTGAATACACGCACAATTGAACATACAACAAATTTTAAAAAATCTGGTATCAACGAAAATATCCACAACAGAGTGACTTACAACATGATCCCTTTAGCACAAACACTGAGATCCACCAAGAACCCGTACATCCCACACCGACGAATTTCGACGTGCTGTTCAAGAGATATATCGAGTTGAAAGTGATACCGGGTATAAATTCAAATTTTCAAGATGGCTAGTTACTTTGTAGTTAAAACGTATCGACATTTTTACTTTTTATTTAAATAAAAGTTTTGCGTTTCTCTGACAAAATGAAAGATTCCGGATGGAATGGAGTGCGTTATATTTTTATTGATTTTTTTTTTGTCCTGAAAAATTTTATCAGAAGCGCTTACGAATTTTCGCAGGTATACCGTCGATATTTTGCACTGTAATTGTATTAATAATTTCTGATCTAATTTAATAGTAGTTCTTTTCTTTCGGGCCATTTTTAAAATACGAATATCCATTCACTCTTTATTTACTGGTAGCTAGATTTAAGGAATATTGGATACTCGAATTTCCAGTTAGAAATGTGAAAAAAAAATGAATTGTTTTTATCAAAAGAGCTCAAATGATACAATTTTTATTTATTTTTGGGTATAGGAAAAAATAAAACCAAACTTAAAGGTAAAATGTATTATCACTAACCAGAAACAAGCGGAACTACCAAATTTTAACTTCCTATTCATTAATGCGTGGTTGAAAGTGAAAAAATAGTTTGGAGTCCCAAATGGACTCCCATGGTACTTAGCGTTCAAGACCCGGAGTAGGGATGCTGGAAAAATATAGATATATCGAAATATCGATATTTTAAAAGAAACAGGTCGATATTTTTGTCCGATAGTTTTAATTCGATATATCGATATTAAAATTTGAGTATCGAAAATCGATATGTTTCTCCCTCTTCCCCCCACAAAAAATATTTTTAAAAATACGGAACAAACAAAAACAAAATTAAATAAAAAATGTCTGCAAGGGCTGTAAATCTGTTAGGTTACGTAATGTTGATTAGGTTATGTTGAATTTCTTCCTTATTTTTTATAATTTATGGTGAGCAAATTAATTCATTTTTCTCTAGTTCTTAGTAATGTCTTTTTAGTAATAAATTTTAATACGTACATTGATAGGTATTCATGATTTTTTTCCTTACTTTTTATTTTTTTTCTCTTTATTCAATTTAATTATTTTTTTCTCTAATTACAAGTCAATACAATTTTTTTTTTGAAGAATGTTAATAATTTTTTTTTTTTGTGTTAAGCTACATATTGTCGGTCACAATGTCGAACCATATAACTGTCAAATACGAACTTTTCAGCAGAGACAAAGAAACGTATAAAAATTAAATTTTCATTATACTGAGATACATTTAAAAAAAAAAATACTAATGACAAGCAAGTAATATGCTATCGAATAGCAAAAAATAACAATTTATTCAAAATCAATACCCTTCAATCTCTTTTCCTCCTTTCAAAGATTAATAATATCGAGCCTGATATATCGAATATCGATATTTTTCTAATGATATATCGAACTATCAACCTGTAGTAACAATACTTGCTCAAACCTTAACTCCCACAATCTTTAGTTAATGGTGGCTAAGATTTTCTGTCTTTATTTCTTCAATTTACATTTTAATTAAATGCATGTTGGTACTAACCAAGGTTTAAGTAGATTATATCAAACAGAAGGTTACATTGGTGTTACCTTATATAAAGTTATTTCTTACATTTACCAATGTAACCTTTTCTGTTTGATATAATCTACTTAAACCTTGACGAGTACCAACATGTATTTGATCTCTTGTCTTAATTTAATTCATAATTCATAAATGTTTTATAATACTAATTTATATTACATTTAATTTAATATGTATAATAATACCAAACTGTATTTTAAATTGCTTATTTTTGAATAGTGTGTTTTTGGAACTGAAGATGATTATATAACATTCGAAACTAGTTTTCAATAAAAACAAAATTATAGAAGTGGCAAAAAATTAGTCAACCCCGAATCAATCTTATTATTATTTGTGTAACTAAAACATTACTATCAGATAGTATGCCTATTGCTGCAGGAAGCTGTAAGTTTTATAAATACACTACCCTCCCATAGGGTTACTGGTACTGGTACTGGTATTGGTGGGGGGAACTAGTCCGGCAAGTAGGCCTTATGGTCCTTTTTGGCAACCCCTGACGGCTACTTTTACGTCACCGCCAGAGTGGGAATGTCAAGATTCATTTCGCGGGATCGTCACGAAATAAAAATTAACCGATCCAGCTGAGAATCAAACCCACAACGTTCCGAACCGGACACTCTGGGACCCTCGCCCCAAAGTACTCGGCCGTCACGTTCTCTCCCATAGGGTTACTATGGAAAAATTATATTACATATTATATATATATATATATATATATATATATATATATATATTTATATATATATATATATATATATATATATATATATATATATATATATATATATATATATATATATTGAACTATTATTTCGATATAAACTATCGATATGATCCGGAGTACTCATAGGGTTCAAGAATTAAAGAAGCTCAAATTTGCAAATTACAAAAAATCTTTTGCAGATGGCAAATTACTTTGTACCTAGTTAAAATATATTTTGAATTGTAATATTAATAATGAAATGAAATTAAAATAGTCTTTATTTGTGCAATATCAAGTTCGTATATACAAAATAATTTTTATAATATACAATTAATACAACTTTTTTTTTTTTATTTATTTTACTATAAATAATAGTTTGGTCTAATTTAATAGTAGTCCTTTTCAAAACAGAATGGGCTTTCAGGGCATTTTTCAGGAACGAATATTCAGCACGATGCCGTAAATTCAGCACAGTCCAATTCAGGTAATAAACTCCGGCGTTAATTGAAATCTCCATATTCAAAAGAGCCATTAATTCAGGTTGACTCGTGCACGGGCAAATATCGTCACAGATGCACCATCATCCATTTTTCAACAACTTCAGTTGCGATGGTGTAACATTTCTAAATCCGGGCATCCACATTAACACAGCCTGTTGACAAATGTCTGTCAACGCCCAAGCGTACGCTGTTGTTGGAATATGTATTCCGTCGATTGTATTTAGGGCCATTACCATAATGAGGATTAAATATCAAAGGTCATAGGAAGTCAAATCATAAATTTAAATTTGGCCGAGTAAGCAATGTAAATTTTGTATCATTGCCATAATTGTAATTTTAGATCGAAATGCGTGTTTATAATACAGTCTGAAATTTTCAAAATGTTATACGAAAACAGCAAGGAGAATTAGAGCCAACGATAAGTTATCAAATCTAAATGAATAATGACTTCATGACCAACTTTCAACGACAGTGAAAATGAATGATTAATCAATCAATCAACAGGTCATTGAGAAAGAACTGACACTAGCAATGTCTCTGGTCAGGTCAATGAAATAAGAAATGTGCAAAGGTATATATATATATATATATTTAAATATAGTCACCGAAACTGAGAAAATCCATTGACTAATATTTATTTTTATTATTTAAAATGTATGTAATTATTTTTAATTAAATGTATTTAAAAAAAAATTATTAATGAACTAATGGGAGACTGATTAATAAATTATATAATAAGCTTACATAAATATTTATTCCTTTAAAAGTTTGGAACAATGGAGTGGAGCGACTGAAGTGCTTGGAGTGAAGATGGATTTCAAATGGCCCACTGACAATCATTCCACACTCCATCGCTCCATTTTTTTTACCGAAACGTAGTGATTTATGCTCACGTAAACATGTATTTATAATATTTACAGTCTACAACATTTGAATGCCCAGATTAATATAACGTATGAGAGTTAATGGGATATAAACCCCTACAATAGTAAGAACATTAAATAATTTTATCTTTACCCAACAAAATAAAAATAATAGAAATTTTAAGTAGATTCGAAAATAAAATCCTCAAAAATACAAACATTTTATTTAAAAGTTTATTTATTATATATATATATATATATATATATATATATATATATATATATATATATATATATATATATATTTTTTTTTTTTTTCTAACATAATTGATAATAAAAAATAAGCAAAAATGTATGTTACTGATTTTAATATCTAAGTAACACATTTTATAAAATCAATATCTCGATCAGGAAATCTCGATTTGTGATTTTTAGCTCGATTCGTATTCCTCCCTTCTAAGAAGGCGGGAATTAAAAACAGTTTCAGGTAAAGTACAACTTCTAGCTAGTCAATTCTAACCAAAATCTAATATATTATTTACATTGATATAAAAGTCTTATATATTAAATTTGAATTGTTTTGCATCATATTTTAAGATGATAAGTACCACTTTCGGCTCGGCAATTTAAACTGAAATCTAGTATATTATTTATATTGATAGAAACGTCTTTTATATATAATTTGAGATGTTTTGCATCATTTTTTAATATAATTATTGATGAAAGTCTATTATGGCCTTCAGGTAAAGTACCACTTTCGGTTTGCCAATTTTAACCAAAATCAATTATATTATTTATATTGATAGAATAGTCTTATATATCAAATGTGAGATGTTTTGCATTATATTTTAATATAATTATTGATGAAAGTCTATTATTGCCTTCAGGTAAAGTACCACTTTCGGTTTGCCAATTTTAACCAAAATCAATTATATTATTTATATTGATAGAATAGTCTTATATATCAAATGTGAGATGTTTTGCATTATATTTTAATATAATTATTGATGAAAGTCTATTATTGCCTTAAGGTAAAGTACCACTTTCGGTTTGCCAATTTTAACCAAAATCAATTATATTATTTATATTGATAGAATAGTCTTATATATCAAATGTGAGATGTTTTGCATTATATTTTAATATAATTATTGATGAAAGTCTATTATGACCTTCAAGTAACGAGGTGCACAACTAGATGTTATAATGTTATAACATACAAAATACAAAATTTAATTTTTTTTACGTCAAACTGTTTCTGAGTTATGCGAGATACGAACGTACTTAGAGACCTCACGACGAAACTAGTCAAAATGGATTCAGGGATGGTCAAAATGGATATTTCCGTAGAAATCTTAAAATCGAAAATTTTCGCGATTATCACACTTCCTTTACTGCTTACAAAGAAGTAAAAAGAAAGATCTTAGGAACAAAAAAAAAAATCTATTATTTTTATCATTATTTATCTTAAAATTTTCTTAAATATTTGTCATGTGATTATTGATATAATATAATTGAGCTAAATCTTGCAACAGATTGACCAGGAAAGATCCTTGGTCAGAATGAGATTCTCTTTCCCTTTTGAGATCGTGAAAGCGTTACGAAAGAGCTGCTATATCGTAACGTTACGTCACAGAATTCAAACTGATCCCGTGGAAATAGAAATGGTCTAAACGTACACAATATTATACAGCGTATTATATGGTTCAATAGAGAATAATTAATATTCTGCTATAGCTGATCTATGATCTGTTATAATCCTTGACACACTGAGAGCGCTTTCACTATGATCGGTCTTCAACTACCAATTATGGAAATAATGCATGCAATAAAGGTGATTTGTACGGTGGAATGATTTGCGAATAAACTATAGGATATTTTCCAAACGCAATATATTCAATCGACGATTAATCTGAGGTCATAGCGCCTCTGTTGGATTTCAATGCACGTCACGCGGTTGAGAAGCGCTGGGATCTTCTGAATTCTTGCTTTGCCATTTACATGTGTGAGGATTATCTTTGTTCGGATTCCACTAGCATGTGTCTAAATATTCTACTTAAGTGTGGCTGATATACGCTATTTTAATTTGAAGTGGTTCTCAAAGAAGGGTGCCGCGAAATTTTGAAATAAATTAAAGTCTAAAGGCCCATGAAAATGAGATGAGAATATTTCTTTCAAAATCGTGAAACCTAATATCAAAATAAATTCTAATTACCCATCTCTGGAGGGATTTTCGTTTCTAATATATTCCTCAAAATATTTATATTTACAATCAAGGCACACTAATCATCAAATATACAACTTTAAAATTTACAAAAAAAATTGCTGAAACAACTCGAAACATATGTTTTTTTAGAACGAACATTAGGCACAGTTTAAGTTCTTCATTTTTCTAAATAAATTTTCCATGTATCCAGAAGCTAGTCTAAAAATTAAACCTTTTTTTCGTCATTAGATAACCCTAATCTGGGTGGCTGGGTCCAAATCATTAGTTTTAGGACATTATAATGTCACAAAAGTTGTGTTTTTTAAGCTACAAAAAAAGGGCAAACTACAAAAAAATATTTAGAAAAATAATTTGGAGTAAGGGCTTAACACAAGTTGCTGGTATATCATCAACCAATAGATACTGAGTATACTTGAGTATACTGTACTCAACACTGGCTGACTTGGCGAAACGTTGACTGGTTACTTCAATTATTTATTCCTATCTTCCAACAACATCCTAACAGTTTTTTTATTTTTTTTTCTTCATTTAATTTTGTCGATTTATTTATTTTTATTTTTCTCGTCATTCAACCTGGTGTAAATGATATCATCTATTTTTAACAGTAATTCCTCCTAAAGGAGATATAATTGTAATATTTAAGTATAAAAAAAAAAATTGGATTTCCTCTCTGTCTAGTATTTAAATTACTTATTTATATTCATAATTAAAAATAGAAACTACATTGCAAAGCGATGTAATATATTATCCATTTATGAGCCATCAATGACTTTAAAGGGGTTGCAATAATTTATCCTTTCGGATGACCTAATTTGAAACCGGAGATTACCTATCGAGTCACAAACCGGTGACAGTAACCCGTTATCCGTACCTGTTCCAAGCAACAGCTCCTCGAGACGACCATTCATCAAAGTCAACACGTGATGGATACCGACCTCCTCAGGATCTTCTTCTTCTGTTTTTTCATCGACGGCAGGTCCCTCCTTCTTCAAGGAGGACCGCCGCTTCTTCCAGACCCGCCAACACGAGAACTAATAGCTGTAATTATAGCTTCTGTTTCTTGGCGCTTTTCTTCTGTCGTAACAGTTGGTCTGTTTGGAAGGAAAGTGGTAGTTCATAAGGGAGCTTGCGAGGAAAATATTGCTTAAGATTTTCACTATACAATTGAGTTTTTAAAAAAAAATGGCACAATAGTCTCCAGTATAGTTTCATTTAATTAAGCTTAATTTTAAAATACTTTTAATCTTTCTTTTTTTTAAATTTATTCCCCAGTCTTATGTTATTGATTGATTAAGATTTTAGTAATAATAATATGCATTACCTTCTTGAGTATCCTCAATTTCTTTAAATATAGTTTTCTTTGTAAAATACTCATCATTATTCAATATTCATTTTATCTTATGCATATCTTATACATTTACTGATGAAACAGCACTTCTCATATCTCACAAAAACCCCATATTTGCGTATTTCATACTACAAAACCATCTTGATGAGATTTTTAATTGTACTACTAGGTAGAAAATAAGGTTGAAGGAAATGAAAGATGTGTTCATAGTCTTCACACTTAATCAAGTTTCATGTCCTCAGGCGCATTTTAACAATGTGCCAATTCCAACTAGGGATATTTGTGACTTCACCTGGACCAGAGACTGACATGGCGGACTCACATCAGACTGAAAAGAAAACAATTGAACGAACAATTTGGACTATTATTCAGGTTACTTGACATACGATCCAAATTATCGTTAACTAACAGACTTACAATCTACAAAGTACTAATTAAACCTTTATGGACATACGGGATAGAGCTATGGGGCTCTGCCAAAACTTCAAACATCCAAAGAATTCAGCCGTTCCAGTCGAAAGCATTGGGAAAAATAGTGGACGCGCCATTCTATGTGGCAAATTACTTCCTACACAAGGACTTCAAAACTTTCCACAAGAGAATTGCAAGATGAATCCCTTAGCACAAACACTTAAATCCACCACGAACCCATACAACCCACACCAACGGCTTAGAGACTTGTTAAGTTGACCGATATACCAGGATGAGCGCTTGGTTTGTTGTAAAAACAATTTGCAGATGGAAAATTAAATAAATGCCAAACTAAATAAATTTAAAAAAATTTTAATTATTTTTTTAAATATAATTATTATATTAATGATGGAGATACAGTTGACCGTAAATAAAATAAAAATGGTTGAGGGAGCGCTCAAAATTAAAATACATAGTAAGGTAATGTACTTAATGTGTGCCGACGTTTCGGCCTAAGACATAGTCTTTCACAGCTAAGAAAAACAAGATACGAGAACAATAAAAAGATAAGAATGAATATTGTAGGATTATAGGATTATGATATTATAGGATAAACAATATAATATTATCAAGAAAGTTTATTTAACACACACATTTGGTGAAGCTTTATAATAGTTTATAATGACTATGTTCAAGTAATAGTTAATACTTACTAAGTAATTAACTTGCCCTACTGGAAAGTACCCCCTCAGTTTAACATTTAAGCAATAAGACTCGTACAGTAACCAGTTTCTGTTTGTAGTATTCTATCATTCATGGAAACATGAAAACAATATTTTATTTACAAAACGTTTTCACAGTTATTAATACGTTTTTGTTAACAGTCTCAACTGGCTTTAAAAGGTATAAAGTTGCCATGACAACGGCACGTACGCAAGATGGCATAGGGCCCGTGCGGACCTATATCGTGCATTCTCTCAAAAACGGTAGGTTTTTAAGCTTTAAAACGCGGGACCAATACGCTCCTATGGTCTTGATGCCCGCGTCAAAATCTCTAAAACCCAACTTATCCCGTCTCGATCCGCCGACTCTCAGTCGTCAAAGTTTTGAAACCTTCCAGTTTTTTCATCACTTTTATTTAAGCTCTTGTAAGATTTTAAAAAACGAAATCAGGATTCGTCACTTCTCCGTGAAATTCCTTTTCTTTTGATACCTCATTCGTCAAAATCCATCGCTCCTGAGAGCCGGAAAAGGGATCTATACTACCGTAATAATATATAGTAGTGACTAGTATACCCGAGCGAGAACTCTCGCGTTAGAGATCTATCCTTCTTCAAATGTCTAATACATTAGAAGTATTAACGATATTAGGAAACATGTTTATTTTTATTAACAATATACCTAATATTACCTAAAAAGTTTATTAAACACGCAGATTTGGTTAAGCTACATAGTTTATAATGACTACGTTGAAGTAACAGTTTACTTAATAAGTAATTAGCTTGTCCTACTGGAAAAACCCTATAATTTAACAGTTAACCAATAAGATTCAGCTATACATTGTCTATGTACATATAACTGTATATATGTATATATAACTGTGCTTTAGTTATAGACATGGGAAAAAATATATAATCTCCTCTATCATTCACAGAAACCTAATAACAACAATCACATTCCCAACTTGTTTCCATACATATGAAGACGTCATGACAACCACACGTGCGCAAGTTGTCACAAAGTCTTTGCGAACCTATACCGTGCGTTATCTCGAAAACTGTAGGTTTTAGGACTTTAAAATACTGGACAAATACGTAGGGTATTATATTCTCTTGATGCTCGCGTCTAAATCTTTAAAACGCGACCCGTACTATCTCGATCCACAGACTCACCATCTTCAGAATTTTGAAACCTCCCAGTTTTTCCATCATTTTTATTTAAGCCCTAGTAAGAATTTAACAATCGAAACTAAGGATTTGTCACTTCTTCGCGAAATTCTCTCTCTTTTGACACCTCATTCGTCAAAATCCATTGTTTCTGAGAGCCGGAAAAGGGATGTATACTACCATATTATATATAGAGAAGTGATAATGTGAAAAATATATAAAATAAAGTAGGTATATAAAAAAAAATAGAGATTATTAAAGAACGTTTCCTTGCTCCACATCAAAAGATTTACATTATTTACTATTCTAATTTATTATATTTTTTCATGTATAACTTTCATACAAAATATGTAGTATAACATATGTAATGGGTGTAAACGGCCTTGGTTGGTATAATAGGTGGATTAGCTCGGTCTGTTTTTCTCTTATATTTCCTTATGACTAAAAACAATATGTGGTTAACATTTCTCAGAAGCTCATTTATAAATCGTATTTATTCATATTTTATGGAAATTGTTTCATTTTTAATGAAGAGCAAAGGAGGAGTTAATTGGTATAGGTGTGGGGCAAGTTATCGTAGTTATGCCTTACTATTCCAACTAGCCCCACAGAGATTTCCAAAACAAGATGGATAGCACAGAATCCCAAACATCAGAAACAAAATATAATGATACATGGCATACAACCCTGGCCTCCTCGCTGAGCTTTCGCCAGGTCGTTCGGTCCTCTGCAGCTGCTCTCCACTTGTTTTCTTCCAGGATGGCTTTAGCGTCCTGAGAGATACAGTCTTCCCATCTTAGTCTGGGCCGCACTCTCCTTCTAGTTTGGTTAAGGTTTCCGTCCAGAAGACTTTTTGGGATGTGACTATTCTTCATTCGGGCAACGTGTCCTGCCCATCGGAGTCGTCCGAATTTGATCAATTTAATCAAATTCGCTTCCCCAAATAGCTCATACAGCTCTATATTTTTTCTTCTCCTCCACTCGTTACCAGTCTTGACTGGGCCTAAAATCTTTCGAAGAATTTTCCTTTCGAAGATGAGGATCTCATTCTCTCTTGTCTTCGTTAGAGTCCACGTCTCTGAGGAACAACAGTACATCAAAACTGGACGAATAAGAGTCTTGTAGAGCATCAGTTTCGCCTTCCTTGTTATATACTGGCTGTTAAGGTGTTTCCGTAGTCCGAAATAACTCTTGTTAGCATTCAGGATTCTCTTTCCCATCTCCAGAGAAATATTGTTATCAGAGCTGATTATAAAACCAAGATAAGTGAATTGGTCCACCTTCTGGAACTTTAATCGTCCAAACTCCACGAATCCCCCACTGGGATGCGCTGCATAAGAGCCAACATTACGCATGTACTTCGTCTTATCCTCGTTTATTGCGAGCCCACTCTCTTGAGCAACCCGCGTAAGGTCTTGGAATGCTTTTTCCATTGCGCAGAGAGACCTTGCGACGATATCAATGTCATCCGTATATGCCAGTAATTGGACTCATTTGCTGTTTATCGTAGCACTGGTTTGGACGCCAGAATCTCTGACTACCTTCTCAAGAGCTAAATTAAATAGCAGACATGCCAGAAGGAAGACACTCTTTCGAGCCACGATCAGCAGTACCTTAATTCGATTTACAGGTTCGGCAAAACAAAAAAAATTATTCATCAGTCAGAAAAACGATAAAACAGCCATTTTTTTTTATTGTATTATTAACTCTAATTAAAAATTGGGATTGGTAATTGTAGTAAATAACTAAAATTTTTTCTGTTATAGTAAATAATACAGCAACAATAAATGACTCATTTCCTAACAAGATAAAATAAACAATCTCTAACAAAACACACACTTCTGAAATATGCTCCGGATATTAATTTTAATATAAACAATTTAATTTAGGTAATGAGGTTTACACACAAGCCTCAAAGTAAGAACATGAAATTGGAGGAAAATTCTTGCTCGCTGTAACCACAAACCACAGCGACCACAACTAGGAAGCCTGTCGGTTAGTGGGGTACACTTTCTTGTTTTAATAGTCACCTTTGTTTTTTATTATTTAACTGGTATTAATATATTTTATTGCTGTTTGTTTTTTTACTCAACTAGCAAGAATATTTTAGCAAGATATAATAAGGAAACGGTACATAAAACTTTGTAAGGGTGTGTAATATAATTTTTTTAAATATATTAATTTGATATAAGTACCGTTGAGAGCATAATTAGTGTAAGTCACATTTTCAACAATTTTGGCTTAAGTCCAGAAATGCAATCTAGAAGGGAAAAACTGAAAGTGAACTAAATCGAAGCCTCAATATTTCACCGATTTGTTGCCTGTTTTTCAATTTTTTATCGAACTCGAAAATTTTATTTATTGACTTCAACATTGGTGCTAGTTATTTTCAAATGTTTAAAATAAATCAAAAACGAATTGTAGACAATTTTATATCACAATTATCTTTAATCAATACTCGTTCAAAAAAGTTAGGGCTTAGGAATTCAACGCAATAATTTAGGTAAAACCATCTCTTTCTCAAAATAAAAATTGATTGACTTTTACCACTTTTTCTCTCAACGGCTCATATGATAAATTTCAGGAAGAATAATAAACTTGAACAGACGTACCTACGTACATTCAAACGGTAATATCTGTTATCTGTTATTATTCCACATTATATATTTCCTTATATTAACCTATTACCATTATACAATTTTTTTTTAATAATGTAATATTTCCTCAACTAGTTATTTAGTTATATAATAAAAATTTATATTGTGACATAAGTAAACGAGGCTAAACAACCTATACAAATAAGAACGAATTGATGATATCGGTTTTACTCCTTATTTTATTAAATAAAAATATTGTTGGGGCCACAGCGAGGTTTTTCTAGGCACGCCCTTACACTATGCCAAGGTGATGCTGGTAATTGTCATATAAATACTTTCGGTATTGAAATACAATGCTTTGTGTAATTGGTAAAAATAAATAAAATTGTACCTGAAGTAAAGTTTGCTAAATGGTGCTTACGCCTATTTCAAAGAAGACGTCGAAATGATAAAATCAGAAGAATTAAAAGTAAGAGAAAAAGATGAAAAATGAAAAAACTTGCTATGAATAATAATATATGGAATACAAACAAATAAAAATTTAACTAAAGAGCTCTCTCTATGTTGATAATTAACTAACTCTAGATTGTGACATAAGACAATTTAACAGTGAATGAAATTAAATATTGAGTTTTATTAGTTGTTACTATTGGTTTTTACTCTACTAAAGCAATATTTATTGTCAGTTGACGCCCGCATGATGGTATAGAAGAATCAATTTAATCAGGATTGATAAATTATTTGCCACTTCAATAATTTTGTTTTTATTGAAAACTAGTTTCGAGTGTTATACATTCATCTTCAATTATACATTAAAAAAAAAACACAAAAATCAGCAATTCAAAATACAGTTTGGTTTTATTAATTATTTAATTATTTATATAAATATCTCCAATAGTCCGATTTTAAATTTATTCCCATCAATAACAGAAAAAACAATTACTCAGCGGAATTACTGGAAAAAAACCCGACTCCTAAACCGTTTACCTATAAACACCCCACCTTTCTTCCATTGCTTAGCTCAGTAAAATATATAATCCATTTAAGCCTTGGTGAGTACCAAAATGTATCTGATTTTTTGTCTTAATTAAATTCATAATTCATAAATGTTTTATAATACTAATTTATATTACACTTAATTTAATAAGTACAATAATACCAAACTGTATGTTGAATTGCTGATTTTTTAATTTTTTGTGTGTTTTTAGACCTGTTTTTATGTATAACATTCGAAACTAGTTTTCAATAAAAACAAAATTATAGAAGTGGCAAATAATTTATCAATTCCTAATTATATTTACTGTATTTGCTTAGTGAAATTAAAGAGATAAATACTGAATTGAAGAAAGATCTGATAGGTTATAATTTACTGAAGAAGCAGGTGCAGATGATCAGTAGTTGGGTTGAACTGCTGAAAAGTTCATGAACATTAGGTAAAATTAATAAGAAGAATAACTGTTCAAAGAGAAGGTATAAGAACTTACTTAAGATCGCTCCACAGTGCACATAAAAAACAGGTGATACCGGTGAAAGGTTCATCAAACATTCCAGTGAGTTTGCTGGAGCAATAGGTTTCAACCAGTTCATTAATTGTTTTATAAAATACACTATTGTAAATATAAAAATAATTGCATGGATAAAGATGACAATTTGTTATTAATTTTTTTTTTATTCTCAAAAAATGAACATAATAAGAATATAATTCAGGTAAAGAAAAATAATGACTGGAACTGAGATGAGTTCCTCAGAAATTTAAATGACAGTATTATAATGATTTTAAACTGCATCGGTAATAGATGACTGTTGATACATCAGGTAGTTATGAAATCGATTCTATTGAAGAGAATGGCGTAACAAATCTAATAGCTTCATTTACTGAATTTTTATTTCTTAATGTAAACAAGTCGTAGCCCCTGGAGAGGGGAGACCACCTGATTCACGAGGTGACTATATTGCAACAGCCAGGTGCCATTGATATGCAAATAACCACAGTGGGTGTGTCGGGGATCAGACCCACTCCTAGTCTAAGGTGGGCTTTGAGTAATTAGTCTCACCTGTACACAGGTATACAGGTATAGCTCTAACCAACTACTCCTGTAATTAAACCATCGTAAATCATATCGCTTGTTGGCCAATATTGTCCAATGTTAGAATGTAATAAATGAGTTATTTTCAAAAATTAAATATAAGAATAAAAATCTGGTGCAGTGCGCGCATCACACAGCATTCGCGCATCCCTTACCGTCCTATAATAATTATCTTTTTAATAAAATTTTGAAGAGTTCACATCCTTGCTATTACTAGTCCGATTTTGATGATTCTTTTTTTGTTATTTAGATAATTTAATTACCTTTTATACAATCCTGTACATAATTTACCATAAAATGCATGCTTTTTAAGCTATGCGCACATAAAATATTCATTTCAAGCTATGCGCACATAAAATATTCATTTCATCTTAACTTTTTTTTCTGAATTTCCTCGGTGATGTACTACATACATGAAAACTTAAAGTGCTTTAAGGAGGAGACATTAAGCAAGTTTCATCAAATTCGTTGGAGCCGTTTACGAGAAAATTATAAAAATTGTAAAATCCATGATATAATTACCACTTCCGGTTAGTCCGACTCGTTGTATCTTTGCTAATACTGGTCCGATTTTGATTATTCTTTTTTTGTTTTTTTAGATGATTTAATTACCTTTCATACAAGTCTATAGATAATTTAGCATAAATTACATACTTTTTAAGTTATGCATAAATAAAATATTCTTTTCGTCATAACTTTTTTCTCTGCATTTCCTCGGTGATGTACCACATATATGAAAAGTTAAAGGTCTTTATTAAGAATAATTTAGACAAGTTTCATCAAAATCGTTAGAGCCGTTTACTAGAAAATTGTAAAAAAGTGTAAAATCGGTTATATAAAGTGGCACTTCCGGTTAGTCGATTTTGACGAAAAAGTTGCTGTAACATCAAACGCATTTGCCTACCTTAAATACGTAATTTCAGTATTGTACAACTTTTCGTTTTTGAGATAGACTGTTCACATACACAGAAACTCACATACACACAGACCATTTTGCGAGAGTTCGTTATTTGGACTCCTGGATTAGGAGGACCTTAAAAAGTGTATTTCCGTTGAAAACTAGAATTCGAAAATTTTCACGATCGCAATACATCCCCTTACTATATACTTCGTATATAGTTAAGGGAATGTAAAAATAAATAAGAATACAAATATATGATAGTAATAAAAATAAAGTGACAAAATCAAATTGTGAAGAAGATAGTTAAAATGTACAGAATAGAAAATATTTTGGTACCAGATTAAAACGTAATTACATAGGTAAAAATTGAAAATTGCAGAAAAACTAAAACTGTTTGTCCAAGTAATATCTATCAGTCGATATAAAGAATAAACACATTAAAAATTATAAACATTTCCAGGATATTAAAATGTCCTAATTAAATGATAACAGGAACCCCATAAATCTTGGCAAATGCACATCCTTCAGATCTGTAAACATAATCTTCAAGGAGGAATCCACAATTAGACCCGTCCAGGAATATCAGCAGGACACTAGTCATGAGTCTTCAACACATCCTTAACATAATTGTCAGGATGTCAAAGCGCATCGAAGCAATGTCTCACATGTCAGTGCCGTTGTATAATTTATTCCACCAGCCAATTATAATATCTATTTATAAACCGCACGCCTACTAACATGATCTCATTTATTCTACGATAAAAATTCATTGTATTAATGCACGTTAATAAAACTCAGTATGAATTTATGCTATTTCGATATGATATACATAACTGTCAATTTAGGTAAACTTCGAGATTAATGTTGAACGATGAACATAATACAAAATAAAAAAAAAAAATAGAAAGAATAAAATTAATTAAAAAAAAAAATAGAGAACCATTTTATGTTTTATAATCCTTTTTTATAATTCTATTTACAAATGATTAAGACTCAACAACTTCTCTCGTTAAAAATAAATAAATTTAAAATGCATATATATATATATATATATATATATATATATATATATATATATATATATATTGCTTTATCCAATGAGAACACTGTTTAAAGGCGGCCACTGACAATCACTCCAAATGGAACAATGGAACGCGGAATCGCGGAATATGGACCCTGTTAATATAATTGAAGTTATATCATCGCCAAGGTTGAAATGGGTTTATAAAGCTGTTGGGCTGGGTAACGAACTAACCCCTTAAATGTTAATAAACGCTGAGCCGATTGGTAAACGTCCGAGGGATAAACCGAAACATAGGTGGGAGGATTGCGTTAAGACTAGGAATCTTGAAAAATACAAATAAATATATATATATATATATATATATATATATATATATATATATTTTTTTTTTTTTTTTGAACATTTTTGTTCTCGATATATATCGTAATATCGATATTAAAATTTGAGTATCGAAAACCGGTAATTAAAAAAAAAAAAGAAGGAAATAAACGTAAAATAAAAAAAATCTCCAAGGACGGCGGTTTCGACCACCAAAGAACCATAAAGACTTGTAGCGTAGGTGAGTTCGTGTAACTATTTATAGTGGTTGTGTTCTAGGTATGGAATGTTGAAAGCAAAATATCGATATTTCAAGAGATTGTTAATTACTTTATCAAATAAAAAAAAACCTAAACGAATCGGAAGGAGGATAGGAAATTACCTGTTTCTTTATATTTAAAGTCTGTTGTAAATAAACTAAATAAAAATAATATCTTAATGATATCAGCAGTGAAATATCGATATTATAAAAATAATAAGTAAATTATATCGCTCCAGAAATATCAATATTATTAAAACAATATCTTAATTATATCAGTACAGAATTACAAATATCATAAAAATAATATCTTAATCAAACCGGTACAGAAACATCGATATTATAAAAACTATATATCTATTATATCGTTACAGAAATATCTATGTTATAAAAAGAATATCTCTATTATATAGATACAGAAATATCAATAGTATAAAAATAATATCTTGATTATACTGGAACAAAAATATCGATTTCTTAATCATATCGATACAGAAATATGGATATCTATGTGTCTCTTTAAGTGACCCTTTTTTAAAGATTAAAAATATCGAGGCCATAATTTATGCAACTAATGAATAATGGATTCCTTGAAAATGTAAAGAAAAATCGAGCGTTTTTTTTTAAACAGACAAAGGATTCTAAGCAATCTCGGGATATAAAGGTCCATTAGGGATAGTGCAATGGAACAGGATCAGTTAAATGGATGGATTTGCACGAGACCAACCGAAGCTCATTGTAGGTTCTCATTGACAGCTATAACCGATTGCTTTTGATAACAGGGGGTGTGTTGGCGATGTAGTCTACAGGATGGGGTGCAGTATCTTGAGGATGTGATGAATGGTAGGGCAAAGGAATGGAAATAAGGGCAAGGTCACGATTAATGGAACTTAATACCATAGAATGGTATAAATAATGGAAATAAGCATTTGACAAATCGATAACGATTATCATCCTCTTCCTCCTTGTTTCTATCCTTCTTCTTCTTTCTTCACCACATAGGATTTTGACCCATTTTTGTTTTTGGGGCTTACATTACTTTATATTTTACTCCTTCATCTCATAATTATTTAATTACAACAATGTCAACTTCTTTAACATCATAGTCATCTTTTGCATAACTTGTCAGATCACGACTATCTCTGTATGCTTTACACATTACCAAACCTTCATACTATTTGTCTTTTTAATTAATAGGTTTCATTTATTTTACTATTCTCTGTGTAAATAAAGCATTACTAGTATACCCGAGCGAGAACTCTCGTATTACATATCTTAATGAATCCTTAATGAAATCGAAGTATAAGCGATAAACAATGTAATATTATCAAGAAAGTTTATTTAACACACACATTTTTTTGAAGCTTTATAATAGTTTATAATGACTATGTTCAAGTAATAGTTAATACTTACTAAGTAATTAACTTGCTCTACTGGAAAGTACCCCCTCAGTATAACATTTAAGCAATAAGACTCGTACAGTAACCACTTTCTGTTTGTGGTATTCTATCATTCATGGAAACATAAAAATAATATTTTATTTACAAAACGTTTTCACAGTTATTAATACGTTTTTGTTAACAGTCTCAACTGGCTTTAAAAGGTATAAAGTTGCCATGACAACGGCACGTACCCAAGATGGCATGAGGCCCATGCGGACCTATATCGTGCATTATCTCGAAAACGGTAGGTTTTTAAGCTTTAAAACGCTGGACCAATACGCTCCGTGAGAGCCTACATGATCTTGATGTCCGCGTCCATATCTTTAAAACCCAACTTATCCCGTCTCGATCCGCCGACTTTCAGTCGTCAAAGTTTTGAAACCTTCCAGTTTTTTCATCACTTTTATTTAAGCCCTTGTAAGATTTTAAGAATCAAAATAAGGATTCGTCACTTCTCCGTGAAATTTCCTGTCTTTTGATACCTCACTCGTCAAAATCCATCGCTCCTGAGAGCCGGAAAAGGGATCTATACTACCGTAATAATATATAGTAGTGATATTAATTTCAATTAATTTTTACATTGTTATTTTATTTATTTTACTTTTTCATTTGTCACTTGTATTGTGTAATTTAGTGTTATCTTTTTCTTTTTATACTTCATACTTTTTTATCTTGCTTGTAATTTCTGTTTTTATAATTTTTTACTGTTACTGGTACTACCTCTGTCGTTTTTCATTGTTGTTATTTTGTTTTTCTTTTAGCCCTGAAGATGGTTGAAAACTTGGGCCGAAACGTCGGCACAAAATATATATAAGTTTACTTATAAAAGTGTAACATTTTGACCGCACCCCCCGACGAACTTCTCCCTTAAGATATACATCTACGGTCAACGAAAACTCTCTCCGATAACGATTAAATTTCAAAAAACGGAGATCCGATAAAAGACCGAAAAATAGACACGAGAAAATAATTATTTAAAATAAAGAATAAAAAATATCGGATCATCTTTATTCGTGATAAGTTATTACCATGTTATTATATGATTATATGGTCGATTCGGAGGTAAATGTGAATATTACCATCTTATTATATGATTATATGGTCGATTCGGAGGTAAATGTGAATATTACCATGTTATTATATGATTATATGGTCGATTCGGAGGTAAATGTGAATATTACCATCTTATTATATGATTATATGGTCGATTCGGAGGTAAATGTGAATATTACCATCTTATTATATGATTATATGGTCGATTCGGAGGTAAATGTGAATATTACCATCTTATTATATGATTATATGGTCGATTCGGAGGTAAATGTGAATATTACCATCTTATTATATGATTATATGGTCGATTCGGAGGTAAATGTGAATATTACCATCTTATTATATGATTATATGGTCGATTCGGAGGTAAATGTGAATATTACCATCTTATTATATGATTATATGGTCGATTCGGAGGTAAATGTGAATATTACCATCTTATTATATGATTATATGGTCGATTCGGAGGTAAATGTGAATATTACCATCTTATTATATGATTATATGGTCGATTCGGAGGTAAATGTGAATATTACCATCTTATTATATGATTATATGGTCGATTCGGAGGTAAATGTGAATATTACCATCTTATTATATGATTATATGGTCGATTCGGAGGTAAATGTGAATATTACCATCTTATTATATGATTATATGGTCGATTCGGAGGTAAATGTGAATATTACCATCTTATTATATGATTATATGGTCGATTCGGAGGTAAATGTGAATATTACCATCTTATTATATGATTATATGGTCGATTCGGAGGTAAATGTGAATATTACCATCTTATTATATGATTATATGGTCGATTCGGAGGTAAATATGATCAATTGACATCTTTGTGAAAATTCAAGTTTGTTGAAATCTATCTGTGCCAGAACCAAATTTACGCTTCAGTATTGGCAAAATTGTGAAACTATCAATAATTATTAATTTTCGATAATTTCAAAAAACAAATAAAAGGGGATTTTAAAACTGCACTCCGTCCTCCCCGCCAATACCCTGCTGACCCTCCCCTCCCCCTCCCCCCCCGTTCCCCTCCCTTCTCCCACTAGTGGGAATTTTTATTATATTGTACAGAACACTTCGATGTATAACTGTTACAAAATAGAAATATATTATTAATTTTTTTCCAATCGGTGATATTTGGCCTTCGTTGTCTTGGACTATATCAACGGCATTTTTTGAAAAAGGCTTAAGCGCCAAAAATTTGAAACTTAGGTTTTAACTTATTATGGGAAGTAAACAAGACCTCAATCGATTCCTGCTCACGATATATCAAATTTAAAAAAAAAAATGGAAATGGTCTAAAAATCGACTATTGATGACGTAATCATCAAATACTAATGACCCTTAGTAGTCACTCTGCCCTTAACCAGTGCTAGAGGCCTTAAAAATATGTTGTAATTATAAAGGTTTTGCCACCTTAATAAACTTTTGATTTGAGGAAAAATCGTTTCAAGTGTTTCCTGTAAAGTTTGCTAAATGGCGCTAACGCCTTTTTCAAACAACGACGTCGATATTATAAAATACATATAATAACTTTCCTATGTAGTACAAATTATTTGTGCATAGATGTGTGTGTGTGTGTATATATATATATATATATATATATATATATATATATATATATATATATTAGCTTATGTACAGAGTTTTCAATGAAATGATGGTTGATGACCGTTTCTTACTGTACATTAAAAATAATACAATTTCTGTTCTTTGAAAATTTTCCGCGTCATCGGTGCGAATGAAGCAAACGAGCCCACAAAACATATTGATTATTCAAAAATATAACTATTGGGAAGTTTAATAAAGGAAAATTATTATCAAGTCTTCATCGAAGAATAGAGTCTAATTTATAACCTTGATTGCCTTTTGTTAATCCTCGAAATAATCGTCGGGCTTTTCTTAGATTTAGATGCAACAAGCGATAATGACAGGCCATCTTGGGAGTAAAAACCGGTAATCAAACAAACACTATACTTGAGAATTATATCCCGAACGTTTCATCAAAACAGGATTATCTCAGTTAATTCTTATCGTAGGGTTCTGTAAACAGGTAGACAGATAGATAAACGTGTTTTATTTAAATAATTCTCTTATTCATCTACATTATTTACAAAACATATACACCGTCTGCCAGGAGGCTGGTCTACGTTGATGGCCGAAAAAAAAATTAATAATAAAAAATTTAACTTTACATTTTAGATACATAACAATAAGTAGCATTATATATATTAACAAAAACCAAAATATGGTTATCTGGCACTGCTCATACTAATTCTATTTAGATGTGATTAAGATTTGTTTATAATTTAAAATGCATTTCATGTACATTAACAGCTCATGTCAACACCTTCCATTCAAAATTTCTATCACTTCCTTCTCTGTTAATATACTTACTCCAAAATATTTTCTTCTATATGAATTTAAAACAGAACACCTGGCTATTATATAAGGCATGTTTTCATCTTCCTAACTATAACATATAGCACATGTATATACAATACCATTCATCCATTGTTTACAATTTAAATCAAAAAGCTCTCCACTAACTAGCCTTAAACACTATCTGGATCACATCCATGGGATTTCATCATTTAAATAGCTAACATCGTAGGGCTCTGTACATTAATTAATTTTATAGCTAATTTAATTTGTTAATGTTTAATGTTTATTGCGGAGGTATTTTTGATAAAAGGATAAAAATCTGATTTGTTGCGGTTTTTGTGATTAGCGCCTTGCCGAAGAGTCGTATCGATATTTTCATCAATATAAAATTGATTTCCTATTAGAATCCGTCATAAAATATACTCCATTCCATTGAAAATTCCAGATTAATGTGCGCTGGAGAGGTACTGGAAAAGGTTAGGGGGTTGAATATGTGGTAAAAGGAAACTTCAGGCGACACAGTTGTGCTCCACCAGGCTTAGCACCTAAATTCCAAAAATTTTAAGGAGGGGACAGGGAGTCAATCGAGTCTTTAACACCCTGTATAGAGTTAGAACAGTGGAATGGCGAAAAAATATATAATGTGGACACCCTAAGACTTCCTTGTACACCTAATAAACTCTTAATCGGTGGCCCAAAAAGTGACCCGGAATTTAGTAACTAGTTTCCGAAGATAGCAGTATTTCAACAACGACACTAGGCGTCGCGACGTCCACCTATTGACACACATAAATAAGCTCTTGTTTCTGAAAGTATCATTCCGTTATTATTTGTCTTTTTCTTTCAGTTGGTAACAAGTTCTCAAGAGATTTCTTCGTGTTCCTTGGCAACATTAGAACTGTCTAGGTCACTAGATAAAGCATTGGAACTCGACGGTTTCAATATTTTAAGTGGAAGAAACCGCTTAACTTATATCTTATTCTTCTACTGCAGATTTGTTCAGCTCACAAATGGGGAGGAAAAAAAGTATTTTAAAAAAGTAGTTTTTACACTTAAAACAAGTAATAAAATTATTTAATTAGAGGGGGAAAAATCGCGTTTATAACCTTTATCACCGAATCATATGATCTCTCTAATAAATATCGATATACCTTTTGATTTAAGTTTATTATTAAGTTTATTATTAATAAAATAAAACCTTCTTAAGTAAAGGTACCCCTTTCGGACCTTCAATTTTAACCAAAATCTGTTATATTAATTATATTGATGTAGTAGTCCATTTTACCAAATTTGAGTCGTTTTACATTATATTTTAATATAATTTTTGATGAAAGTACCACTTCCGGTTTAGCAATTTTGATCAAAGTTTATGTAAGTATGCAAGTCTTAAATACCAAATATGACCTTCAAATAAAGTACCACTTCCGGTAATTATGCAGTGACCAAAAAAGGAGGTTCACAACTAGATTATACTGTAATCGTAGATACATAATTTTAACTTTCTATGGCAAACCGTTTTTGAGTTATGCGAGATGCGTGCGTACGTACAGAAATCAAGACGAAACTAGTCAAAATGGATTCAGGAATGGTAAAAATTGACATTTCCGTTGAAATCTGAAAACCGAAAATTTCGCGATTACAATACTTCCTTTACTGCATACAAGGAAGTAAAAAACAAAAGTTATGTTTTTCTTTAAAATCTCGGAATTCACACATGGAGATAAAATTGTAAAGTACTACTTAAAGGAAATTTAATTCTCTACTTCTTTTCTCTTGATTTGTTGGAAGGAGGGTTGAAGTTATTATATATATACATATTTATTCCCCTCCCCTCCCGTTGGCTTTTTACAGTCAATGAAGATCTTTAGCGGCCTCTACCAGCTTCCTTCCATCTCTATTTATCTTGGGCAATGGCTTTCCCGTTTATTACGCGGTGTTCAGCCGCGTCCTTCTTTATCCTGTCCTCCACCCATCTGAGTTTCGGACTTCCTCTGGTTCTAGTTCCTACTACTGAGACATTTATAGTCAGGAAGAGGATCTGTTGGGTGGCTTCTTGCCATATATATATATATATATATATATATATATATATATATATATATATATATATATATATATATATATATATATATATATATATATATGTATATATATATATATATATATGTATATATATATATATATATATATATATATACAACACCAAGAATCTTTAAAGAATAGACTAAACCGAAACTAACTAAACAGATATTGCATGAAGGTACAGCCAAATGCAGCAAAAAAAAAAAACTTTACCTCATGTAAAAAAAAAATTAAATGTGGAATCGGACTCTTGTAATAAAATTGCATTGTAAAATATAAAAGTTTTCACTTTACTAAAAATCCTTAATCAAAACTAATTTAAATGTGTTTCCACTTTACACACACTTTTTGTAGTCTAAAAATGTTGTATGATAAAAAAATTATGAAGGAATGAGGTGTGATCCGGGAGGCAGTCAAAAAATGGATCACAAATAATAAAAACTATTTATTACGAACCGACGTTTCGACCCACTTTGCAGGTCTTCAACAGGGCTGAATAAACAATTTACAAAAATAAAAATAAAATAATGATATATTTGACTGGGAACGAATTATAATTAATAATCAAAAAGACTTAGCGAGAAAAATGAAAACAGAAAATGAATTTGTAAAATGTTATCAGATGAAACTGATAGAGTAATAACAACAACTAAAAATAAATAGTTAAAAATAAAATATTAAGCTGCTGTTGACCGCCTCCCGGACCATCTCATTCCTTCATAAAGTTCTACGGTCAACCATTGGTTATTCGAAAAATAAATTAATTTTTACTGTTTTAAAATTAACTTTTTTATATTTTATTAGTATTATTTTTCATGGAAGATATTATAAAGTAAGTTTAGGTAAATCTTCAGTTAAAAAAAAAAAAAAATCAAAAACTAAAAAAATTCATATTAAAAAAACTTGGTGAACACTACATTTCCGACTCTTCTCTTAATATACAGTAATTAGATACAAACATTTAACAATATACTCTCAAAAAATTCATACTAGTTAACTCTGACGGGTAGGGATCTTACAAAATGTATAACATATATGTTAGTTTAACATCACACATAAATAAGTTCCGAAATCCCTATCAATTAATTTTTGGATAACAGTAATGAATGTAATATTAATATAGATCTCGAGTTCTATATCGATCATGAATCGATTTATAAAAAAATGTTTAACCGTTTATTAATTAATAAACAATAAAACTAATAAAGATAATTAAACAATAAAACTCATTGAAATTTCAGTTTTACTTAAAACTAATAATAGAGGAACGGGGCAGTGAATATTTTTCGAAATCAGAAAAACATTATAACTTATCGTTGGTCCAGGGCCTCAAATATCAGGCCAAACCAATAGACACAATAGGTGATCTGCCGGCAACATGTGTTAGAGCAAACACCCTGGGGGCTTTTTCTTTTTCTAATGTTCCTTCTAACAAAAATACATTTTTAGAGTTGTGTCCCTTTCATTCTGGATATGCAATTTGTTAATTTCTTGCTTAAATAAAATATATTTTGGTCCTAAGCGCTTTAATAAAAATAACAAAATTATATAATTACTATTACTTTCGGAAGTTTACATTACTATATATTTTTTCGTGAACAAACACACTTCCCTTAATATATGTTTATAATTTTTTTAACATTAAGATTTTTTTTTTTCACCACCAAACAAACGAACGTTTTGAAACTTTCTTTCATCCTCTGAGTTTTTCAATCTTTCTTTCTAAAATTCAACTATACAACAACAACACTGTACATATTTTTCAATTATTAATGTAATTTAAAAAACTAAATTATTTTACCTTAATTATGCTATTATTTTCTAATATAAAATAGTAGTAAGCAAAATAGTCTGTTTGTGGGTAAAAAAAAAAAATGTTAATTTTAGAAAAATAATAAAGATATATTAAGGAAAGTGTGTTTGTTCACAAAAAAAAAATTAAAAATAACTATAAAAATTTGGGAGGTAAAACAGTTGGATAAAATTATACATTAACCTCAATTATATAACTTAATAAATAATTAACTACAAGAATAATGGATTAATTAACAACTGAGTGAAAAAATAATCTCTAGAAACTTGTTATAAGCTACTCACCAACCTCTCATAGTGTATTTAAGAATGTGTCATGGCATGCGGCAAATCTCACCTGAAAAAAAAATATAAAATTAATTAAAAATTTATTAATATAAAAAAATTAATTTAAAAACTGTTAACCGTTTGACGGATTCATTTATTTTAAAATAAGAATAAACCAATAAAACTGTCCTAATATCGGTTAACTCAAGATTTTAAGAAACATTTTTAACTTTCTTTTTATTAAACTTATTCGGCAATAGCTATGGGAAAAAAAAAATTCGTAGATGTATAGATAGACACACACATCACAAAATCGCAAATGTAAATTTTCAATTTTTTTTTCCTTTTTTTTTTGCAGGTATAGACTTGTACAGTAGGACCAATTAATTGAAATAAACAATTCAGAAATATTAGTCGTATTAACTGTGTATTTTTTTATTTTATGTGTTCCTAAGTTGATTTTTTTTTATTTTTTATTTGTTTGTAATGTACGACCAGTTAACAGAATAAGAATGAAATATAAATTCAACTAATACATAATAAATTTATTAGTAAACAATAAAATTGATGAAACTTCAAATTCAGCTACTTTATCAAATTATAAAAATTCTGACTAAGCTAAAATACTTGAAATATACTCCAGATAATTTATTTCGCTATGGTTTGATTACATTAGAAAATATCTCCGGTTGAGATACAACACAACTGAATTCTGTCAGAGATTGCTTAAATGTTGTTACGATTTTCACATATCATCTGAACCTAACCTCAGTTTTTTACAATTTAAAATAATTTAAGGTGTTTGTTAAGTAAAGGAAGTTAAATAAAATAATTCAAGCCTGTTAACATGACATGACCCAACTGCCCATCGAAAAAATGAAATAATTATGTCATTAAAGATATTAAAGTATATAAGTTTTTCCTCTATATAATAATAATTACCTAATACAATAATTCAAATATAAAAAATGATGACAAAATAAAAATAAACAAAAAAGGCATATAAATATGATGAAGATTAGAAAATAAAGTAGCCTGCAAGAAGTGAAGCACATGTGGAGTAGAACAGGCACCGATTCATAAAATACTGAGACTCTTGAATAATACATAAACAAAGAATATAAAACCGAATACATAAAATATTTTATGATACATAATTTTTAGAATATACAATATGGACAAGTTCAGCTTTTCCTCTCACAACTGAATTTACATAATTTCTGGAATAGATTCCTAAAGCGAAGCTAAGCATATGGCAGGAAATCTTAATGCATTAGAGCCAAATTCAGAAACCACGTTCCAAAGAGTGGTGGAATGGAACGATATGGATTAAAATTCAAAATCATTTTGGATAAAAATAAATCTTAAACGAAAATGTTTAATTAATTTTTACAACTATTTCAATTTTTCATTATCGTAGCATTATGTCTTGATACGGATTCGGCGATGTATGGAAACTGGTGAAATAAATATATATATCCCCATTTTTTTTTTTAAATTGCTAAAAGCTTACATGCTCAAAGGTTTTCCCAATCTTTTTTTCATTTAGGAGAAACATTATATACCATTTGGCGGGTACCATTAATTTTTTAAAAAATAAATTAGCAGTTGGATATTGTTAATACTAGGTTGTTAAAAAAGTCTGTGTGCATGAACACGATCCTTAATTCCAACTCTCATAATTATCCTATAAGAATGTTTCAGTTCCTACTATTTATGACAATGCTTACTTTGACTAATCCTTTAATTCCTTGTGACATGAGTTGGCTTTATGGAGTGATTTACATTTATAACACGCGTGCAATGTCAGAAGAAAAATTGTGATTCGCGGTATTTTGAGATATAACTGGAAAAAAGGTTAAAGCGCAAAGGCAGCCGCCAAAGAAATTTGTGCCATAGAAGGAGAGTCATTTCATCCATCGAAATACTGCCGCACAACCCAGATCAAGTCACCCATCGGTCGTTGATGATGACGTTCTTCTTGAATGTGTGAACGAGGGCCCACATGCAACTACTCGTGATTTATCGACAATAGTAGGGACTCAAGCCTTTACTGTGAACAGCTAGGCAGAGTTTATGCAGTTTTGATTGCAAAGTATTCCGGTTTGGTCAACAGGAACCAAGCCATTCTGCAACACGACAAAGCCCCTGCATATCGCTCTCGTTTGACCAAGGAAAAATTATCGGAACTGCAAGGAGTAAACGTTATGCCTCATCCTGCGTATAGCCCAGATATTGCTCCATCAGATTATGGTTTGTTTAGATCAATGGCTCATTTTTTAAAAGGTCGGATCCTTTGATAATTACGAGGACGTAAAAATTGGATGTGAAGAGTTCTTTGGCTCAAAACCAAAGGAGTAGTACCGGCATCAAATCCAATTACTGGCAGAAAGGTAGGTGAAAGTAGTTGAAAACAATGGACATTACTTTGAAGAGTAGTATTCATTAATGTTTAAAATATGTAATCTGAAATAAAGCTATACTAATGCATGAGGACTTTTGTAACAACTTAGTAATATAGATAATACACAAAATATAATTTACAAATTCGCAAAACATAGACCACAAAAAAAAAAAAAAAAAAAAAAAGAGAAAAACAAATCAGGAATGAAGATTGACAGAGAAATATATTTAAAATGTTAAGATAATATCATAACATTTTAAATATATTTTTTTTCAATGTAAATAACAATTTTAGTTTAACGAAAACTACTAAAATTTAATTTTCTCAAAGACTCTTCAAATTTGTTAAGGCTTTACTAATTACTATTCGTACCTGCGATCATATTTCAGCTAAGATCTTGGAAGAAAACTTAAGATTATTTTTAAAAAAGAAAGTAATAATAGCATTCATTTTAGTTTTTGATTTCTTTTTTAATTACGATTTCTTGGCAAATAAAGAACCAAAAATACATTCGCACATTTACAGCACATTAAAATGCACACGAGAACTATTAGAACAATAGGTTTAAATTTACTAAAAGCTATGGAATGTAATTAGACTTTCTCTGTCTCCGCTATAGAACATTTTTCCTCTGAGCTCTTTGAATACTTAAAGACTATAAACCAGTCGATATTAAATTAGTTCTCATATTTTTATTTTATTCATAATTACACTAATTATCTTTTTATTTATCTTTTAAGTTTATTTCCTCAATTACCTAAGCAGAGGAAGTAAATTAAGGAGGCAGAAACAGTTTTTCTTATTTTCTTTTTGCTTTTATTGTATCAGTCGTGTCACAATATATTTCTGCTCTATTTATTCCAGGAGGAAAAATATTCACATAAAAACGTGAAACATGCCCTATCCTCTACTTCAGTAAACGTATTAAACAGGGATCACTTTTCTTTTTATTAATAATATTATCAAATACTAATCTTTTGTTATTAAAATAGAAATTCATGTTAACACACTATTGAACCAAGTCACATACGCAAACATCAATGAATAATGAATATTTCTGACTATAAAAGAAAATGATTTTTAACCAGTAAAAAGATAGTGAAAAGGACTGTCTTCCCAATTTTAATTTTTATTGACACCCACAACAATTGTCGGTGTTCTGCCCCATCATCAGGAACATACTAATTATATAATACATATCTAAAAAAAAAAATTTAAAAAATGTTTGAAAATTTTTATTTAAAAGTATTTTAATAACCTGTATGTAATTAGGGATTGATCCTTCTATACTATCATGCCTACGACAACTCAATCTGCATTTAAATGCTAAATAAAAAATTATTTTATAAAATCAATTAAACTATGACCCAAGATAGACAAGTATGAGCTTTGCAATAATAATAAAAAAAAAAAAAATCAACTCCCTTTTCTTAAAAATTCAGATTTTACGTTTCAAGATAAGTAGAATTCCATTATTGAAAAAAATAAAAATAAATCGGCCCATCCGCCTTTAGCCGTCCGCGACTTTTCTCCGAGACTACTAGACTCGATATTCACAATTTGATCCTCGGAACTCGGCATTCTGATCCGCCTTTTCGTTTCAAAATGGCGGCCGTTGATTAAATTACTTTAAATTAAACGTTATTAAGTATGCTAGTGTTCTACAAAAACGGAATGAATGTTAAACAAACGATTTGATTGTTGTTTCATTCATAAGAATTTAATACCAAATTTTAATTTTTATTTAGAACATATGTTAATATTGTTTCAAGTTATTCCATATCAATCTCATGATAGACAAGTATGTGCTAATGACTATAATGAAGCTGTATGACAAAATAGTATTTCTATATAATTGTATACAAATTTCCTGATGATGGGTGCACATCTTGACATTGTCAGAATTGGACTTGTGTTGTGAACACGTAATAAACATTTTTTTTTAAGTTGGGGATGAAATTCACAGGTTGATCCTCGGAACTCGACATTGCGATCCGCCTTTTCATTTCAAAAATACGGCCGTCCACTAAATGACTTTAAAAGTAATATTAGCAAGTATTTTCAAAAACGAATGTTAAGCAAACGGTTTGATTGCTGTCCCATTCATAAGAATTTTAAACTGTAGATTAAATAATAATTTTAATACTTCTATTATAATTGGCTTGATGTTTACTGTAATAATGCATATTATATTACATTTATTATATATGACAAATTTTAAATTGCTAAATTGAGTCACAGAAGGACATTAACAAAGGCAAAACTACATCTATCTCTCCTGACACGTGCTTCTGAATATCTCTGAGCTCAAGGCGAGGAAATTAAATGAAAAGAAGAGACAGGCCTTTGTGAATCTCATTTCTTTGCTGAGGATATTGAAAGAGGGAATCGGGAAACAGGGAGGATTTTTAGGGAGGACGTTTATCCCTTTCCTTTGAGATATAAGCACCTCTTATATAGTTGTCTTCTTCTTCTTTTTATTATATGTTAAACGTTCTAATAATAAACATAATATATTTATTGATAATATTAATAATCATTTCTTTAAAAAAAAAAAACTCAAATTTTTTTGGTTCTTTTTCTGTCGAACCCGCCGTTCTTCGTTAACTTTTTTGTTTAATATAGACCTTTTTTTTTTTTTTCAATATTCGTTTCTGATTCTCAAATTTTAATATCAATATTAATTAATATAGTTAAAACTATCTGACAAAAATATCGACAAATTTCTTTTAAAATATTGATATTTCGATAAATCGATATTTTTCCAAAAACCCCCCAAAGCTCCTTTATTTACAAGGTGGAGGTTAAAAAATTAAAAATATAGAAGCCCGTTATATCGAAATATCGATATATTCCAAAAATATCGATACGATGTATATCGATATTTTTTTCGATATTCAAAACCCTATCATCATGGCAAATATTCTGTTTTAGAAATACTTAATGCGTTGTTCGCTCTCTAATATAAGTGACGAAATTTCGCATTCGTAATGAATGGCAGGATGTATCGTAATCTTGTGAGTACTTACTTTTGAAGGAATCTGTGCGGTCTATTTTATTCATTTATTTTTTTAACACAAAAAAAAAATCGTTTTCTGCTTACGACCAGTTTTGTTATCATCTTAAATTCCTTATGGATATTGTAAAACCCAAATACTGAACCATATTAAAATTATTACATCCCTTTATATCTTTATAGCCGATTTCATTGCCCCCCTTTGGTATGTATACGGTGTAGCTTAAAAGATTGCATTCTGTCTAAAAGATAATTTTGTATATTTACGATATCAACGCCCACTATTTGGAATTTATGGAATAAAATATAATAGAATCAGGAAGGTCGTCATAGATAGGAAGTGGGAGCGCCAGCCCCTCCTCTCAATAATTTAAAAACTCAAAAAGTTGGAAATTTGTTTTCTTACAAATTGAAGAACCTACTTCAAATTGCGAAAATTGTATTCAAAGAAAAAAAAAACCCGTTCCACTACAACCCGTGAAGTGTCTTGGTTTCAAATAAATTTATTATTAATACGTGAACTAAGTCCAAGTCTTCCTTATTTATTCATTATTTATTACACAATTATCTTGGACGTTTCGAGTCGCTTTTTTTCCTCATCCTCAGGATCTTCTTACTGTATTATTCATTAATAAAATTTACTATTAAATCATCTATCTTCATAGTCTTCACTCATTCATTCATATATCATATATAAAATTTTACTGTCAATTTTAACAGTAAAATACTAATAGTTCCTTAAGGAGGACTTCTGAACCACATTTTTTTTTAATACATGATCACATATTAATAATAAATTAAAAATTAAAAACTTCCTGAAGTAGTGAAAATATTATCTAATTAGAGATTGATAAATTATTTGCCACTTCTATTAATTTGTTTACTGAAAACTAGTTTCGAATGTTATACATTCATCTTCATTTCTAAAAACGAACAAAAAATTCAAAAATAAGCAATTCAAAATATAGTTTGGTATTAATATACATATTAAATTAGATGTAATATAAATCAGTATTATAAAAAAAATGTGAATTATGAATTTAATTAAGACAAGAAATCAAAAACTATATGCGGATGTCAACTGAAAATATTATCATTATAAATTTAATTTATTTCTTGTAGGGGGGAGGGTGTCTACGGTGTTATGCAATAATTTACTGTAACATTTTTACTATGGACTGTTTGACAGGCGTGAGACGAGACTGAAGAGACTTATTAATTGCTTTATTAGATTCATCTTCGCAATTTCCAGGCGCTCCTGTTTTCCGACGGCAATACTTCCTAGGTGTCTATCTTTTCCGATCCTTCTGAGCCAAAAAGCCTCCTTACATTCTTAATTCGTCCGACCCGTGTTCCTCTATATACCGTTAAAACATCAGATTCCAACCTTCAAACTTGTTTATACCATCTCATAAAACTGCTTGTTTTAAAAAATCCTTTACCATTCGTACTACCTCATTTTGGAATGCCTTATCTATCTCTATTCGCAAAACCTTGTTCTGAATCTCCTTCAAGCATGAATTTCAAAGGGCAACGATGAAAAAACTTTTGTACTGAAAATACCTTATTCCTATAGTTTTTAGGGTGCTCAATCCAAATATGATATTAAAAAAGCTGTATCAACCACAATCTCTTCACATTTTATAGTTAAATTTATTAAATTAAGCGATTTTTAAAGAATTGAACAGCTTTCAGTCTTAGGCCTCATGAAAAAATTAAGCCTTAAGTTAGGCCTCATGAAACAATTTGTAAAGACTTTGCCTAAAGATGGACCATGTTTCAAGTATCTCTGCCAAAAGTTTCCACGCCTTTCAGAAGCTAAACTAAAAGAAGGCATCTTTGTCGGACCTGACATTAGAAAAATGATGTTTGATGTTAACTTTGAATCCACAATGACCTTAAATGAGAAAGAAGCATGGGTATCATTCAAGCAAGTCGTTACAAAGTTCTTGGGAAATGAAAAAGGCCCAGAGTATGTTTCTATTATAGCTAACATGTTACAGAAGTTTAAAAAGTTAGGATGTTTGATGAGCCTGAAACCTACGGAAAACTATGGATGATAAAAAAAAAACTAAGGCCAGATTTAGTAGATCCAGCACATAAAAATCTATAAAGATCAACTATTAAAGTTAAAAAAGTTTTCAAACAAATTTTTTTTGTTGGCCTGTGTAATAAATGATAAATAACAGTGATTTAAATGTCTGCAATTATTACATACTCCTGCATTTTATTTTATAATTTAACCGTTTCTTAATTATTCACTGCAAGTAGTGTTAATTAATTATTGACCAAGTAGTGTACATTTCTATTATTCTAAGGGAACTGAAAAGACGCAGAATAAAATTTAATTTCATTAACATTCAGAAGAACACAATTGATTTTAAAATAGGGAGTTTTAGCTATTTAGTATAGTTAGCGAGGATTAGTAGCGATTTTTTTTAATTTTTCCACGTTAGTAGGTAGGTTTACGCCCCACCTTGTCCCCAACTTTTTTATAGACCCATGCTTGTTTGTTATTGCAGTTCTATCAGTTGCCATTACAGTTCCTCCAGTACGTTGGCATTCTAGTTTACTACTATCCAACTCTGCAGAAGAAGACATCGGAACGTCAAGTGACCATACACTCTATACAGCTGACCACTTGGATGTTCCAAAATCCTGTACCCCTTATCTAGACGAGGTACCTTTATGGTACAAGGCCGCAACGTGGATTGTATACCGAGTGCCATCATTTGTTGATTCGTCTGTTTAAGGCTAAGCCAATAATGTCTGCCGAAGGTCCCCCTCGAACTATTTTGAAATTCTCTTTGCGAAAGAATACTTTTGTAATATTTATCTAGTCAGGGTCGGCGTTTGTTAACGTCTATCCCAAATTTCGTTAATTTTTCTGCCGTATTGCTCAATATGATTTGAAAATTTGATTAGTAAATATATGTTTTATCTTTTCTTCTTCTCTTCTTTACTTCACGACAGAGAAGATATCAGTCTATATCATTGATATCAACCAGTAAAAAAGATAGTGAATAGGAAAGTAATCCAAATTTTAATTTTTATTTGGAACTTATGTTAATATTGTTTCAAGTTATTCCACATCTATCCCAAGATAGACAAGTATGAGCTTACAGTTTCCTATTTTCAATAATGAACCTTTGTAATAATAAAAAAAATCTGGTGCGGTGCGCGCATCACACAACTTTCCCTTACCGGCCTACAATAATTATATTTTTCATATAATTCTAAGGAGTTCACATAAACAATACTTGAAATAAACTCAGCAGCATTCAATTCTTCTCCCACTTAAGTACAATAAAACAGTTTTTAAAACAATTTTAGTACAACAATTCTGTACACTACACTATATACTACCTCTATATTTTAACTTTGTCAAGTTGCAAATATATTTTAAAAGTTGCTGGCTTAGTTTCTATGGAAACATTTTCTTTCCATAAAATAATGTTATAGTAGAAATTATTAAGTTAATTTCCGTTTTTGCATTCTTAAATTACTTTGTTACAGAGCGAATTGTTTACAACAGATTGGCGGATTGGTGGGATGAGGTTCAGTCGCATCTATCTCCTTTCGGATGCGCTCGGTTATCCATCTATTTTATGCTCCCCATAAAATGCACTGTATCTTTGCTAATACTGGTCCGATTTTGATGATTTTTTTTTTTTTTTTTTTTAGATACTTTAATAACCTTTCATATCATTCTGTCCATAATTTACTATAAATTGCATACTTTTTAAGCCATGTGAAAATAAAATATACTTTTCTTCATAACTTTTTACCCTGCAATTCCTCGGTGATTTACTTCATAAATGAAAAGTTAAAGACCTTTATGAAGAATAATTTTGGCAAGTTTCATCAAAATCATTAGAGCCGTTTTCGAGAAAATTGTAAAAAAAGTGTAATATCCATGATATAATAGCTATTTCCGGTTAGTCCGATGCGCTGTATCTTTGCTATTATTGGTCCGATTTTGATGATTCTTTAATTGTTTTTTAGATAATTTAATTATCTTTCATACAAGTCTATAGATAATTTACCATAAATTGCACGCTTTTGAAGTTATGCGTAAATAAAATATTCTTTTCATCATAACTTTTTTCCCTGCAATTCCTCGGTGATGTACCATATATATGAAAAGTTAAAGGTCTTTATGAAGAATAATTTAGGAAAGTTTAATCAAAATCGTTAGAGAAGTTTTAGAGAAAATTGTAAAAATGTGTAAAATCGATTATATAAAGTGGCACTTCCGGTTAGTCGATTTTGACGAAAATGTTGCTGTAACATCACATGCATGTGCTTACCTTAAATATATAATTTCAGTATCGTACAGCTTTCCGTTTTTGAGCTAGACTGATCACATACTCACAGACACACAGACCATTTTGCGAGACTTGGTCATTTGGACTCAGGGGAGCTTAAAACATGTATTTCCGTTGAAAACTCGAATTCGAAAAGTTTCACGATCGCAATACTTCCCCTTACTATATACTTCGTATATAGGTAAGGGAAAGTAAAACAAAAAAAAAAAAAAAATCAACTCCTTTGTCTTTCAGGTTTTACCTTACAGAATAAGTAGGATCCAAAATTTGAAAAAAATAAAATAAATCGGCCCATCCGCCTTAAGCCGTCCGCGACTTTTCGCCGAGACTACTGGACTCAATATTCACAATTTGATCCTCGGAACTCGACATTCTGATCCGCCTTTTCGTTTCAAAATGGCGGCCGTTGACTAAATTACTTTAAAATAATGTTATTAAGTATGTTAGTGTTCTTCAAAAACGGAATGAATGTTGTTTCATTCATAAGAATTTAATACCCAATTTTAATTTTTATTTATAACATATGTTAATATTGTTTCAAGTTATTCAATATCTATCTCATGATAGACAAGTATGTGCTAATGACTGTAATGAAGCTGTATGACAAAATAGTATTTCTATATAATTGTATACAAATTTTCTGATGATGGGTGCACATCTTGACATTGTTAGAATTGTGTTGTGAACACGTAATAAACACTATTCGAAAATTGGTCCTCCTTTTTTGTCTAAAAAAAATAGACGTTTGAAAAATTCCTTTTAAAAATATGTCAATAAGCTGTATTTAAATACTTAGTCAATTAAAAATTATTTTATAAAATCATCTACACTATGCTGTTCTGTTACAATGTAACAAAAAAATTAAATAAAATAAAAGCAAAAGGAACCTTTAAAATGTACTTTAAGTAGATTACAAAGTAATTGAATTTCAAAAAAATTAATCCGACTAAGGAAATAACCATCCTATGTAACGGAATGTACTTATTGCATATAATAGACTTATTTTACTTCGAAAATTATGGCACCTTTATATTGAAAATATCGATTTAAATATCGTTGCAGATTATATTTTAAACACAACGGTATCTTGGTGCGCAGAATCAAACTTTGCCATAATTTTGGATGTAAAAAAATCTATAAGGCTAGTTTACGCAATAAACTAACCATATTTTAAAATTTATTTGACCAAAAAAAGTAATTATTAAGTTCGTATTAATCCTTTATACTCTAAAAACTAATGTTTTAATGGGAAAACCACGTCGATATTATTTTCCAAAAACGAGATATAAAATTAAGCAAATTCAGCATATTTTATTTATTTTTCTCGGTTCCTAGGGCCAATAGGAAGGAACGCCGGGACACATGTTCAATATTTCTGCGTGTAGAATCACCAACAATAACTTAGACGAAATCGGTATCTAGTGACTGTGGAAACAAAATTAACCACACTATAGCACATAAACGTGAAACTTCACATTTAGCATTACATAATTATAATTATTTCTATTATCTATTCATATCGTTATTCATATTTTTTTTAGAATATATTCATATATTACTGTACTAGTAGTCATGGATCTGGGAGAATCCCCATGGGCACACCCTGCCTCTAAAAAATCGGCACCTGGCCCATTAAAAAAAAAAAAATCCGTCACTAAAGTCGTATTTTCACTAAAATAAAAATATTATAAAAACGGTAGTGAGAAGTTGGAGTTGGTTTTAGAGGTGCGCAAATATTTTCAAAAATCGAAAAACCCGGGGGAGTGTGGGAACCATGTTGATACCCACAAAAGACAGTTCCTAACATACCGAAATTTACCCATATTTTTATTATATTCTTCTGCCTCTCCGCTGACTTTCATATAGAAAACCCTTCATACCGAATTTCAGCTCATTTGACCCAAAGGGGGCCACTGCAGTTGAAATACCCTTATCTTTCTTAATACTGGTCCGATTTCGATGAAGCCTCCATTGTTTTATTGATAATTTAATTTCCATCAAATACAACAGGTTTTCAGCTCCTCATTTTTTTACAACTACAACCCTAACTCAATTTGGAGGGATTTTAAAGGTGCGCAAATATTTAAAAAATCTAAAAACCTATGAGTGTGGGAGAACCTAGTTGAGACCCCCAAAAGATACTTCTCTAACATCAACTCAATTCAGTTACAAATTTTCAGCTCTATAAACTAATATTGGGGAGCTGTAGAGATGCGCAAAACTTTAAAAACGGCGAAATTTCAGGTAAGTATACCTAAATTTTGACTGGAATTTACATTCTTAAATAGTATCGTTCTGCCTGGAAGAAAGTCCTACATATCGAATTTCAGCTCATTTGACACAAAGGGGGTATATATATATATATATATATATATACATCTCCAAAACTTCTATAATCGTGCTCTAGAGGATATGAAACGGACAGAAAACGCGGTCCCGCCTTCTCCGCCGACCTTCGATCCACTGCAATAGTCTATTTTCTTCGAGGAAAATACGACTAAAAAGGGCTTCCTTCAAATAAGGCGTAAATGCTAACCAATTCACCATTCTTATATGATTGCAAAGAAAGAAATATTACTTCTTTATGAAATACTAGACACAGTTGCACAGTTTTCTGATACGTATATCATTGGAAGGACAAATTATTGGACACCTTCCTACGCATTCAAAGCCGACAAATTAATAGCCGAACAATAAATATGACATAATATCCGAAGCGAGACAGAGGAGATGAATCAAACCGCCTCCTATCGAGTCACATGAATCAGCTTGACAAATCTACTTTGCCAAGATAATATCTGATAATTTACCGGCCGGCTCTGGGGTTATTTGTCTCCATTTGGTCCCACATATAGTGGCCACTATACTCTCAATTGTATTATTATATATTTTCTGACAGAATATTCAATATAATATAATATACCTGAGGCCACTAGTAAATCCTTAATTCTGTTACATTTATATTTGTAAATTAATTAATTATTTAATGACAGGAAAAAAAAACAATTATGTTATTATTATTGGGGAATTCCAACACAAAACCTTGAGTCTCTCAGCCACAAGTAAACAGCTAACCAGTCAAGGGTTTTGCTAAAATCCGACATCATCAAGACAGAAAAAGATCACATCGACGTCCTTTTTTGAAAAAGGCGTAAGCGCCATCTAGCAAACTTTACAGGAAATACATGAAACGATTTTTCTCCAAATAACAATATATTTTTTTTAAATTTTATTCTTTATTGTATGTAATAGAAGTTTATTAAGGTGGCAAAACTTTTATAATTACAATATATTTTTAAGATTCTAGCACTGGTTAAGGCCAGAGTGACGACTGAGAGTCGTTAGTATTAGGTGCTTACGTCATCAATATTCGATTTTTAGACCATTTCCATTTATGTTTTGATATATCGTGAGCGGGAATCGATAGAGGTGGTATTTACGTCCTAAAATCAATTGAAACGTAAATTTCGAATTTTTGACGCTTAAATCTCTTTTAAAAAACGGATACGACGTGAATGCAGATAGTACATCTCGCATCAACAGATAATTACTAAAGTATTTTTTATGTACCTTTTTCTCAGGAACTATAAGAGATAGAGACATACTGTTGGTTCTCTCTCATTCCCCATCTATTGGCAAGCATTTTAAAAGTTTTTAAAATAAAGATAGCCAACGGAAAATATTTTATGGCCTCGACTATAACAAAAAATATTTTCCAACTTAAAATTTTTTTTTAGGTCTAGCGCTCCTTTAGTTTCACTAAACGCTTTAGATAATAAAATCGAAAAAAGTAAAAACTAAAACTAACTAAACTATACTAACTAAAAACCTTTCTAAAACTAAGACATTTGGTATTTTTCCAAGACAAAACATTAAGAAGTGTTCGAATATTATGTTTTTTGTTGGCAAAACTTGTTAAAAATTAATTTATTTTTAGAAAACAGTTAATTGATCTTCATTTAATTTTAAAATATCATAAATTTTAATCATACTTAAGTAATTATTATTTTTAAATTAATTATTATTTTAGCTTAAGTAATTATTATTTTCGCATTTTTATGAATTTTAAAAATGAAGCATAGGAGTATTAAAATAAAGATATTTTAATTAAATCTGATGTTAATAAACTAAATATTAAAGTTAAGACAAGATAAATATGAATTTATTTATTTAACCATTAAAAATAAAAAAAAATCACAAGTACAATGATTTCACAAGCTAAATTTTTCTTAAGTTAAATTTTTTTTATTTTTTTTTTAACTTCTTCCTTTTCTGTAACCTCCATAATACATACATATACATCAATATTTTCCGTTAAGATTCGTGACTTTTCTGAGATAAAAACAAATAATCCGTGAGAAGCAGAACTCCGTCACTTAAGTCGTGTTTTCACTAAAATATAAAGTCTTAAAAAAAACGGGAGAGTCATAAAAACAAAAGACAGTTCCTTAATATACCGACATTTACCGATACTTTTATTATATTGTTCTGCCTCTCCGCTGACCTTCGATACAGAAAACCCTTCATACCGAATTTCAGCTCATTTGACCCAACGGGGGCCGCTGGAGTTGAAATAGCCATCTTTGCTAATACTGGTCGTCCGATTTAAACGAAACTTCTTTTGTTTTAGAGCTAATTTAATTTCCTTTTAAATGCAGGGTTTTTTTTACAACTACAACCCTAACTCAAATTGGAGGGATTTCAGAGGTGCGAAAGTACTTTCAAAAATCGAAAAACCCGGGGGGAAGGGGAAACCAAGTCGAAACCTCCAAAAGATACTTCCCTAACACCAACTCAATTCAAATACAAATTTTCAGCCCTATAAACTACTTTAGTGGAGCTGTAGAGATGCGCAAAACTTTAAAAACGCCGAAATTTCAGGTAAACATACCGAAATTTTGACTGGAATTATCCATTATTTAATGGTATCGTTCAGCCGGGAAGAAAGTCCAACATACCCAATTTCAGCTCATTTGACCCAAAGGGGGCCGCTGGAGGTGATCAAATGTAGCGGGAAATAAAAATATATATATATATATATATATATATATCAGACATCTCCAAAACTTCCATAATCGTGCTATAGGGGTTATGAAACGGATAGAAAATGCAGTCCCGCCGCTCACCGCCGACTTTCGACCCAGTGCAAGTCTATTTTCTTCGAGGAAAATACGACCAAAAATAGTATATTTGAATGACCGCGGTTCGTTAGTTCGGTTTAATGATACGCGTTTCGTTCTTTTATCGTACACGTTTTTTTTTTTCACTAGCTCCCTTGTATTTTTTTTACTGAACAAGAGTTTTCCTGGAATAAAGAATTGCTGGAATTGATTTCAGAGGTCCAAGAACCCTTATTATAAAAGTTTTAATAAAATCCTTTGGATTTTATGCATTTCGAGATCCATTCAGCAGACAAATAGAAATTTCTCGTATTAGAGTATAAATTTAAATAAATATGTATTTTTTTCCGCCGATATCTTTGTCAATTTCGCATCTGATTTCAATTTAGGATATACTACAAACAGGATAAACTCGTATTGGAAAAGGAAAGTGCAACAGTGAGATCTAAAGCTTTTAGCTCCAATTAACGGGCAGATAATCTGAGCATCATTCACGCAACGCCAGTGATCCTTCAGCATGATTGCCTCATTAGGACGGATCGATTCTGTTTCATGCGAATTATTTCATCTCCTTACACTATCGCTAAGGTGGTTAATTCGGTCACATAATCTATGTGCCTAGCTAATTTTATAAAAATTCATAAATCTTCACGTAGTCCGGGAACCTGTGACAAAAAAAGTGACTCTTATCATATAAGGTTTGCGCATATAAAATGAACGTGTCCACAGACCTGACATGAAAAATGCACGTCCGCCAACTTACAGCCGGAGGAAGACAAAATGGCGGCCAAAAAAAACTGGACTATTTTTTGTTTTTCCCCTATAATTCCTAAACGGTGCATTCTATTCAAAAAGCAGTCAAATATTAAATTATAGAACATCAAATTCCGCGCCTAATGAGTACCTCAACATTATAATTTGGGCAACTGGTGTGGTCGAAAACTAAGGACAAAATTACGATTTTGTCAAAACAGAGACGAAATACTATATATGAGTCTGCGACAGACTATACAGACTTTTTTCGTAGATTTTGACCGCAGCAGTTAATCAAATTAGTATATTGTAGGACTCATTAGACGCAGAATTTGATGTACTTTAATTTCATATATCCTAGCTTTTTCGATATAATGTACTGCTAAGGAATTACAGATGAAAAAACCATAAAAGTCCTAAAATGTTGAATTTTTTTTGTTTGCCGCCATTTTGTATTCCACCGGCTGTAAGTTGGGAAGCGTGCATTTCTCATGTCAGACCTGTGGACATTTTTATACGTCCAAACCTTAAAATGAAATGAAATGAGTCACTTTTATTACCAAGGGCTCCCGGACTATATGAAATTTATACTATTAGCACACATTATTAGCTGATATAGGTATACAAATGATGCATTTTTAAGAATACAAAATATACAATCAGTAGCGCATTTATACACTGACGTGGGATGGCGAAATTCGAGTGAAATTATATTTTTAGATTCAAACGAATTAATAAATATAAAACGATACAAATTATTACACATTGGTTTATTATTATGTATTTATTTTTTAATTATTAATTAAATTATTTTTAAAAATTTAGAATTATTACACCATAAATAAAAAATCCTCATATATGGTCGAGATATGGGCCTGTGAAACCTATTAGTTTATTTTAATATGGCCGAGGGTAATTTCCAGTTCCGAGGAATAATGAGGACTTCAGTGGCAAATCTGAAAAAAAACGGTCCAATAATCTCAGAAAAGCCGCGGAAAACGGACAGACTTTTTTTTATTTATGAATTAAACGTATCTTGAAACATAAAACCTGAAAATTTTGACCTATTTCGTACAGGGCGCCCGATTGGGTACAAAGGCCTAAATGTCCGAAAACCTAAAAAACAAAAAAGAAGCAGCAACATTGAAGACAACAAAGGCCGAAAATGCACAAATAAAAAAATAAGATTATCTCCACTAGCTATTAAGAAAAAATTGTTTTTTGGAGAGCGGCTGAATGGAGCGGCATTACCTGCCATGCCTGTGGGCGGCAGTACAACAAACCCGCCACTGTATACAATAGATTATAATGTAAAGGAAAAATATAAAACACGTATATTTATAGGAGAAGTATTAGATTAATTGGCAATGATTCAATATTAAACTAGCGCAGGATATAATTACTGTTTTAAATAGAGCTTAAAAACTGAGCCAATGAATCATACAATATAAAATAAGCTTTTCATAAGGAGAAGCCATGGGGACAGACGTACGGTATGCTAGTATGATAATTAATTCATTGATATACTAATTGTTCGTAGATATATGAGTTGAATTGAGTATTTTGAAATGAACGCAGAGCTTATTGTTACAGAACATATAAAATTAATTTTACTTTTTGGAAAAGTATGAAAATAATCCAGATCTGTATTAGATAAAAAGTGATGAAGACAATATGCAGGCACCTATATTATGAAATAAATTTTAATTATAAATGTATTATTGTTTTATTTGGCTATTTCTCAACTATTTTACCCATAATGACGTGATGAGATGTTTTTAGTGAAGAAAAGTGATATTTAATTGGTTTAAATATTAGTTGATGACAATGGAGAAAATTTATTTATTATATAATATTTATTAAGATTTGTTTATTGTGCATTAATTATTAATAAAAATTAATTGTAGATTATTGTTTTAGCCTTGAAAATGGACTAGTTATGACCGAAACTTCGTTAACTTCAGCCATAAAGAAAATAAAGGAAGTTTGGAAGTTTAAAAGTTCCCTGGAATCTAGCGTATTCATTTTTATATATTTTTTTTTTGAAAAGTTATTAGTTCATGAATTAGAATTCCTAATTTTTTAGAAAGCATCCATATAATAAATATACATATATATGAATTTGAATATACCTATATAAAAACTAATTAATGCCATAATTACAATGATATTTATCGCAACAAAAAAAATGTTGCAATCGATAAATTTTTAGTTGGATTGGATCATGATAGCAGGGTAGGACAACAGTTCGTGACGACCTCTATCGGCCGCGGGCTATTGCAACTTAAATTGTATCTCCGGATTATTGTTAGCGGCACGCGGATGTTCGCGGAAGAGTTCGATGAACGTTAGCCGCCGAGTACTCTCCCGTATCCCTCCCTCCCTGCCTCAAGAGGAACTGTGTCCGGATAATAGCAATGGCTTTGATAAGATGATTCCTACTCATATCCTCATAAAGATTAAATCAAATATTACCTGGATATTGTTGAAAGATTTGTCTCTCAAAAACTGAAGTGTCGACGTCTTGCCGATTCTGGCATCATCAAGACAGAAAAAGATAAATAAAGACTATAGATAACACATCTCATATCAACACTGTGAAAAAGACTTTGAGATAGTGCATCAATCCAAGACAATGCAACACGTATTTGTGTAATTGAAAGTATAATAATTATAATTATTGTATAAACAATTAATATTTTATAAATTGTTACTTACAGGTTACTGTAAAATAGATGAGAACTGATTAATTTTGCGACAGAAAAATATCAAGCATTTCCCGCCTTTGACCTACCAACAGGCAGAAGGATGTGAATATATAAAAAATATATCGTTATGTAACGTACCGATATTTTTTTAATAAATCGAAATAGTAGTTCGATATATCGATATATCGGACCTTGACATTTTTAATCTTTTAAAGTAACATTTAAAGGGACACACACAAGTTGATATTTCTCTGCCGATATAATTGAGATATTGTTTTTATAATATCTGTGCCGACATAGTTAAGATATATTTTATTTTTTTTATAATATCGATATTTAACTGACGTTATAATTAAGATTTTTTTTTGTTATAATATCGATATTTCACTGCCAATATCATTGATATTGGATTTATTTACAGCAGACCTTAAGAATTAAAAAAAAATGAAATTTCCTAACCTACTTCCGATTCCCTTAAGTTTTTTTATTTTTCTAATTGATAAAGGAATTAACGATATTTTGAAATATCGATATTTTAATGCCAATATTATCGATATGAAAATCTTCGATCGAAAATCGATATGAAAGCTTTCGACATCCCATTCCTAGAACATAGCCATTGTAGATAGTAACACGAACTCACCACATCACAAGTCTTTAAGGTTCTTTGGGTTCTTTGTTTGTAGAACGCGCTGTCCTTGTAGAATATTTTTATTTTATATTTATTCCTCCTTGTTTTTTTTTTTCGATACTCAAATTTTAATATTGAACAAGATAACATCGAAAAGAAAATATCGATATATTTTTAGAAAAAAATTCCAATCCAGAGAGTTTTCTTTTTGGGGACCCCTCTCCCCCGGAGGGAGAGGACTAGAGTTTGACCAATTAATTTGGGATACACATACAGCATAACGGGATTATGTCATTCTCCAGGTGAGCCAAGGTTAAATTCTTCCCTACCTGATGAGTGATAATTTATCACAGGTATTTACGAATATTAGTGTACTAGAGGTATATTTTAAACTCAGCCGTATTTTTTTTTTCTCAGTCGATATTTTAGGAAGGGGAATATCTCCCTTTACCCTCTGTCGCCCCACCACTGCTTTGACCTAGCTTTTATTTCTACTTGGATTTAATTTTTTAGATATTTTAATACCTAAAGGTATGGTAGAAAATAAAATAAAAGAGTAGATAGATAGATAGAAAATACTTTTATTAATAATAATTACAGAATTTGATGTTATTTACTAAAGTTTCAAAGTAGTATTCTTCTAAGTAGCTATCTGGCTGTCTGTCAGGAGCGCTTTTAATTTGAAAATGATTTTTAATCATTATTGTTTATTTATTTTTTAAATATCTAAATACTTATTAAGTTATTAACTAATTTATTCACAAAGAATACAATACAATAATATCTAATTACATCTTGTATAATCTATTATTAATCATTAATTGTGTCTTATATAATAATATCCTATAATAATATCTTAATTATATCTCAAATAATAATATCTACTTATATCCAACCATTATTATATTATTTAATAATATTTAACTAATATCATTTTTATCTATTTATAACATATATTGCACAGGCCAACGATGAAAAAACTTTTGTACTGAAAATACCTTATTCCTATAGTTTTTAGGGTGCTGAATCCAAATATGATATTAAAAAAGCTGTATCACCCACAATTTAAGAATTGTGATTATAAAGAAAACTATGATAATCTAGAAACAGTGTTAAATCGATTAGGATATTCTGCTCATGGTTGGATATCTGGTGATATAAAAATAACATGAATGCTCCTTGGTCAGCAAGGTGGTTTTATCAAATTTCCATGTTTCTTGTGTGAATGGGACAGTAGGGCTAGGGATCAACATTGGTGCAGAAAGAACTGGCCTGTGAGGAAGTCTTTAAAACCTGGTGAGAAGAACATTCTACGCAAAATCCTCGTAGATCCTTATATAACAAACCATGCTTATGATGTAACATAGTGTTTCATTAATTCCTCCGTATACCGTAGGAACCAGCATATTGCTGGAAAACTATGGGTGCTACAAAGAAACTAAGGTCAGATTTAGATTCAACACATAAAAATCTATAAAGAACAACTAGTAAAGTTAAAAAAGTTTAAAAAAAAATTTTTTGTTGGCCTTTGTTATTAATCAATAATATCCAAACACTTATTAAGTTATTAATAATTAAAATTTTGAATAATAAAGGAAGGGGTAGATATAAGCTTCCTTCAAGTAACTCACTAGAGCTGCCCGGTCGGTCTTCGCCATTTAGGTATTTGACTATATCAGTTTCAGTCAGTAACTCCACCAAAATATTTTTTCCTCATTCCCTACAAAACTTTACAACGTCCTAAATAATGAAATACATTTTCTCCAATATTACACATAGAACAAATGTAACTCTGTCCCTAAATGAATGGTCTGTAGTTCAAGTTGAGAAGTAATAGAGAAAGCACGTATATAATATTTTTTTCTTTGTGTACGTTTAGGCGGTACAAAACATCGATAAAGGTATCGACTTGTTGAGCCATTGTTGGAGCTAATGAGACGTCGAGGGAGAGCGCTAAGTTAATGTAGCGACAGAGCGGATATTAGGGGAACTACTAAATTGGCATCTGTCACGGGGCATATGTGCCGCGTCGACCCGATCCGAATCTTACTCTATGGCTAATGTTTTTCATTTGTTAAAGTTCTATATTACAAATATCACGCACATTATTCTCAATGTGCAACGTAAGTTAAAATTTACAGGTTGCATTTTATTAGAAATTATTGCCTGGTATATAATAACGATAAACCTATAATATTATACAACACTTATATATATGGTAATTACATAATATATCTGTCACCTGCATTCCTGAATAAAGAGGCCACAGGGTTAATTAATAATGCTTTAGTTAAATTTACTAACTTAAACTCTCTAACAGAAACAGCATTTTGCAATCGGAATACTACTTTAAAAAGCATCATTAGAGCCCGGATTTCGTGAAGTAAAAAAATTATAAAACGTACTATAAAAACGCCAAAAAGCGCAAAAAAGAATTGAAATCCTGCCATTCATCAGAAAAAATTACATCTAACTATTTTGCTTTTTTATATAAATCCTATCATCATAAAACATAAAGATAGGATGGAACATTGTGATGCGATGTGTTCTATACATGGAATTTCACTCATTGAGAATTTATAGTTACTTTTCGCACGAATTCTCGTGATTCACGCACTGTGGACAAAACATTTTCTGCCTCAGTGTTTTTTATCCTTCACTGATCCGGCTTTAAAGTTTTTAATTATGCATCGCATGGTCGAGAGAGACAATCCCAACATTTTCCGATACATTGATAACTCAATCCTTGTCGAAAAAAGTGAACTATTCATCTTTGCAGATAGAATTTATTTCATTAGATTTACGATCCATTTTTGTGAAATTATCTTTAAATTCTGATCATTTGGCCCATTTTTATTTGAATAAGGGCTTATCATGAGCTGATAACAAACTAAATCACGACAACTGTTATTGTATGAATAATTTTTTTGCACGATCAATTTAAATTTTTGTTGTTAATTAGAGTGTACGGGTTTCTAATTTCTTTCACTTGTAAAAATTAATGCGGAATTTTCTTATCATATCCATCAGTTAATTTATGTACAATAAATTATAAAATATATATTTTTTCGAAAAACTATGGGTTTGAATAATTATTTTGCCTGTGGTAGACTGAATCTGATTTCAAACAAATTTTGATCGTCTAGACCGAAAGTACTCTCATTATAGAATGGAAATATGAACTTCTGCCGCCCTAGGTCGGTTGCAATTTTATAGGTCAACGAATTCGTCACTTTTTCACATTTTCATCAGTAACTCGGTTCCAGTGCATTATAGCCAATCTTAAATAAAGTTATATATCCTGTAAGTTTTATAAATAGTACTTTTTAAAATTCGGAACATCTACTCAGATACGAAACCGTACAAATTTGCAAAATGTCAAACGACGCAGAAATTTCATATTCATGAACTCTTTAATTAAATAGATTGTTACAATATTTCTTTTAATTAGAATTTTATTAACGAATTTATAAATGGATCTCCGGTTAATTTGTAAACGTATGTTGATGGTTTTAGAATATTCAGCAATCTGATAAAATAATAAATTAATACTTTTTTTTAGAATTGCTTACAAATAAATCAAAATACCGAATCCTTTAACGTTAGTAACATATGGTGCTTAATTAATGTACGTTAATTTATGAATTTAAGATAAGGCCATTATGAAATTCATTGGTTTTGCCTTAATAAGTATTTTTTAGTTCAATACAGTGCAAAATGCATAATAACCAATCTAGTAGAGGATTAAATTTTCTACAATATCTATTCAAAATATTTGTAAGTACTCTCAACAGAGGTCAAGTAATATTGAAATAATAAATAATTTTAGAGAAAGGAAAGTTGTTATTTCAATATTTCTTGGCGTCTATTAAGAGTAATTACAAATATTTTGTATGAATCTTGTAGAAAATTTAATCCTCTAAAAGATTGGTTATAAAGGATTTTGCTCTAAAGTGCAATGAAAAATAGTTATTAATGTGAAACAACGGAATATCAAACTTTTTGCGTTTTTTGACATTTTGCAGATGTGTACGGTCGCGTATCTGTTCCAAATTATAAAAAATACTTCAAATAAAACTTACAAGAAATATAATACTTTCGGCCTAGAAGATCAAAAATTTTCTTGAAATCAGAATTTTTTGGCCTCGGACTATATGGAACAAAAAGGTAGAGAATGGAATGGTAAGGATTAATTTGCTTTTTCTGAATTTAAAGAGAGAGAAACAAAATTGAAAAAGTTTTGCGAATTTCTCAGAACATTGGATCTTATTTAGTGTGTTATTAACAGCCACCTATTACCTATTACTTCATGAAACTTCCTTCGTAATGTTATTAAAATGTTTACATTTCCAAGTATTTTTTTTTTATTACGACTAAATAAGCAATTTTATGCAGTAAAAACATAAAACGCGCAATTTACCCAAATAAGTTAAAAACGTGCAATTTCGTGGAAAATAAAACTAACATATGTTAATCAGGATGTCTTAATTAGTGTAAATAAATTGGTCCCAGTGAATTACAAGCCAGCGTAAAAAAAAAAATGCAATTGCATGATAATCCATGCTCTAGTTATTTTACTAACTAATATTTTTGTAATAAAATAGAATACACGTTCTTACACCCTTTAAGTACAAAAAAGTGATCCGTAAAAAATATTCTTTCGATGTCGCCGATTACATTCAAAGGGCATGCCACTTTAATAAACTTCATCGAATAAGAAGCTTTAACAATATTTAGAGACTACTTCGTAGCCGTAAAGAACGCTGGAATAAACATTTCTTTAGGAGAGTAATATCCTCTTTAAATCGTTGTTTTGCTTCCATATCAATTTAGAATCTTTAAAAACTATGGGAACATGAAATTTGAATTTTTCCACATATTCCAAACTTTAATATGAAAAACGCTGCAAATTATTACACAATGGTTTATTATTTCCAAATAGTAATATTTCAAAAATATCTGATCTGTCTATTCACAAGAATTTCCGTATTCTGTAAACTTTAGTTTACAGTTCAGATAATCAGATTATCTTTCAAATGAGGATTTAGGGTGTTTCGGAGAAGGAACATGTGCAGAATACTTTCTAAACATAACTACCAAGTTTAGCAAAGAAATAAAGCAGTAGGCATCAAAGAAAAAGAAATTTGAAGCTCAAGATGATCACAGTGAAAGTGCAAAACCAGGAGGAGTGCTATGAAGAAACTGTGTCAATGCAAGTAGGCTGAGATGGTCAGGGCATGTAATCAGAGGGTAAAATGATACAGAGGAAATATTTGGGTGTGCACTCTAGTGGGAAAAGAAAAAGTAAAGACCAAGAAGCTAAATGAAGTGCAGAAATAATCCAAGGAAGGATAAAGTAGAGAGATACGAGGAAATCAGACGCCCAATTGGTAAGTCAGGATGCCTAGGGCCACGATGACCTGCAGAGTCGGATAATTAGTCTACGAAGTTCATTGCGCGATATCTCAGTTAATACGGGTCCGATTTAAAAGATTTTTTTCCCATTGTATAGAATTTCATCACCTTTCCATTGATCATAACCAAAACCAAATTGAAAATAATAAACCATAAGCATTTTTTTTTTTTTTATCGCTTGTTATGCTGATTTCAAAACACCTTACATTTCTCCTCTATCTTTATAAATGACCAAACAATGGCCTTATAAAATCTCTAACCGGCCGCCATTTTGAAACAAACAGACGGATGGTAATGTCGAGTTCCGAGGATCATTCTGGAGTGACCTGTGGCTTTGGCGCCGAATCTCAAGAAAATCGGTCCAGTAGTCTCGGAGAAAAGCAGCGTATGGCGTATGACGGACGGATTTTTTTTTTTATGCGATACTTGGATTCTATGTATCTTGAAAGGTAAAACCTCAAATTTTGAGAGGGGGGGTTACAAAAACTATTTTTTTGGTCGATTACAAAGGTCATTTATCGAAAATAATAAACCAAAAGCATTTATATAGTGTTTTTTTTAATCCCTTGCTCTCCTGATTCCAAAAAATTTTGCATTTCAGGTATCAAAAGAAAGGGAATTTCATGGGGAAGTGACAAATCCTAATTTCATTGTTAATTATTAATAGGGCTTAAAGAAAACTGGAAGGTTTCAAAGTTCAGAGAGTGATGATTTGGCGGATCGAGACGGCATTGGTCGTGTTTTAAAAAGCGAGCATCAATATCATACACGTTCCTAGCTAGTTTTATTCTAATGCTTTATTATTATGCTTATATTATTATTATCCTTATATTATTCTATGCTTTATTTATTTAATTATTATGCTGTCTTATTCCTAGGGAACGAATAGGTACAGCGTATTACAGACCTAAAACCTACCGTTTTCGAGATTATGTACGGTATAGATCGGCACGGACCCTTTGCCATCTTGCGTACGTGCCGTTGTCATGACAACTTCTTATCAATGGAAGCAGTTCGAGGCTGTATACAAAAACTTTTCAATAAGAATGAAAACTTTGTTTTGTAAATAAAAAGTTGTTTTTACGTTTCTATGAATGATAGAAGAGATTAGAAATTATACCCCATAGAAAATGGTATAGCTGAGTCTTATTCCTTAACTGTTAAACTGAAGAGATGTTTTTCCAGTAGGGCAAGGTAATTTATTTATTAAATGAACTGTTACTTCAACATAGTCATTATAAATTATGTAGCTTCACCAAATGTGTGTGTTTATTAAACTTTCTCGGTAATATTATATTGTTCAATTATATTGATAAATTATTTGCCACTTCTACAATTTTGTTTTTATTGAAAACTAGTTTTGAATGTTATACATTCATCTTCAGTTCTAAAAACACACAACAATTTAAAAATAAGCAATTCAAAATACAGTTTAGTATTATTATATAATAACAATCTGTATTTTGAATTGCTAATTTTTGAATTTTTGGTGTGTTTTTAGAACTGAGGATGAATGTATAACATTCGAAACTAGTTTTCAATAAAAACAAAATTATAGAAGTGGCAAATAATTTATCAATCCCTAATTAGATTGATCCTTCTATACCATCATGCGGGTGCCAGCTGATTATATTGTTTATACCAATAACTATGTTTCCCTAATATCGGTTATACTTCGAATGTATTATGGATTAGAAGAAGGATAGATATCTAACGCGAGGGTTCTCGCTCGCTTTTTCGTAATATTTATTAGAGAAAATGAATTATTATAGCACTATTTAAATTCGGTTACGAAAAAGTCTTTCCTAAACTTTTTTTTTTAGAAAAGATGAGGGGCAAAAGGAAAAATATTGAAACAGATTGAGAAAGTTGCAAGTCATCAGGAGATTCCTTTTGGTCATTGAGAAATGGCAATTCCTGGTAATGAGGACATGGTTTCAACCAAACATGGTTCTCATCACGTAGGCAAGCCTATTACTCAGGAATCACAGAATTTTATAGTTTTTACACAATATCTAAGAAAACATTTAACTAAATTAGTACATTGATATAGTAAATTAATAGGGATTTATTCCAAACAGACCTGTTTATAATAACATTTAATAATAAAGTGGAAACCAGAGAGGTCAGGTTATGAAGAATTACAGTTGACGATCGGTTATTCTCATGTATTATAATTTAAAGCAGTATTTTCCAAACTCAGTGGCGTACGCAGAGCGAGGGATTAGGGGTATACACCCCCCCTCCCGAAATCAACAAAAAAAAAAATACAATTTTCTTACCGTTTGGTAATTTTAACAATAGTTTTTGATCCAATTTTTATACTTATCCCCCTTAAAACTTACGCCAAATTTGGTGATTATAAACATTTAGGTGATTATTTGCCTTCTTCTTATAAAAGCCTCCACCCCTCCCTCCGAAAAAGTTTGAATCCCCTACCGGAAAAAAAATTCTGCGTACGCCCCTGCGCGAACTTTTTTGTTGCGTACAGGAAGAGTATATTGAGGATAGAGCGCAATGCACTGGGCTTTGGACAAAGAAAAAAAATTAAAAAAACTTCGTTGTGAATGAGTGGTATTTATTTATATATATATATATATATATATATATATATATATATATATATATATATATAAAAAAAACCTGTACCACTACAACCCGTGAAGGGTCTTGGGCTCAGTACTTGGGTAAGGACCGTACTGTTTCAAAGCCACCAGTTGTGTAAGGAGGTGATTTGGCCGAGATCACGCTCAACCGCCAAGTTTTTCCCCCAATTAAGGGTACCCACTTTATAGAGGCTGGGTGAGCCCCAGGAGGGTCTCCCGATCCCACAGGGTCGATCCGCGACTGAATACAGAATAAATAATTATCTGCCTCAGCCGGTCTCGAACATATATATATATATATATATATATATATATATATATATATATATATATATATATATATATATATATATATGTGTAAAGAAGTTTTTTCAGTAGATATTAAGTCGAAAAAAAGAAACCACCTTTTGGATGTGGACCCACATCTCAGATTAAAATTAACAACCAGACTAATTATGATAATCTGTCGTTCCAACATAAACTATTTCATCCTTAATATTGATCCTAATAATAAAATAAATAATAATAATAAAAGGCTTAGCGAACCCGGAGGTTCGATGCCGATACCACTAATCGCTGTCTACAAATCTCGGTCCACCGACTACCTTCCAAACCCAAATTCATTAGATCACTCTTAATACTATCCTCCCACCTACGTTTCGGTCTACCCCTCGGACGTTTACCAGTCAGCTCAGCGTTTATTAACTTTTTAGGAATTCGTTCGTTACAGAGCCCAACAACTTTGCAAGCCCATTTCAACCGTCGCGATGATATCACTTCGATTATATTAACAGGGTGCATGCTCCGCAATTCCGCGTTGTGTAATCTCCTAAACTCTCCGGTTGACTCATCCTTTTTCGGACCAAATATTTTACGCAGTACCTTATTCTCGAATACCTTAAGGCGTTGTTCGTCCTTCAAGGTTAGCGGCCACGTTTCAGACCCATACAGAACTGTAGGCAAGATAATAGTTTTGTATATTCTAAGTTTTAAGTTTCTGGACAAAATGCGCGACCTAAGTAATGTTGACACAATATTGATCCTGACAATATTGATCCTAATAAATGTTATTTACAATATTATTTTAATTCTTTTTTATTGTCAATAAATCCTATTTTTCATTTATTATTATTTTTTATGTACTACAAAAAGAAAATATATATTTTTATTTATATTTTTTTTTATGAGAGGTATTCAGTGGTACGAAAATTAAAGAAGAGGTTCACAAATGTCGAAAGTTCGGAAAACACTGACTTAGAGCAACCGTTCAATTGATCTTTATATTAATAAAGGTCGATTTTAACAGTTGTAAACATAGAAGTAGATTTAGGATGGACGAATGGAGGCCATCCCCCAAAAATAAAAAAGGGAGGCGAGAGTATCATTTCGACTCCCTCCCCCAATAATTTGATATAGAAATTTAAAAAAAAAAAGTAAGATAAAAATCAATAAAAAATAATGTACATGAACGATAACGCCATAAATTATATGTTAACTAAAACCAATCAAGAAATGGAAATAATCGAATAACTGGGCTAGGCTAAGGGCTAGAAGTAAGATTAAATTTGAAGTAGAATCTAATTCTGTAAATCAAGATCTGCCCATCGTTCGTTACTTAGTTGAAGCAGTAAGCAATTCCAACAGTAACAAACGATGGGCAGGTCAAGACTTACAGAATTAGATTCTACTTCAAATTTAATCTTAATTGTAGGCCTTAGCCTAGTTATTCGCCATTTCCCATTTTCTCAATTGGTTTTAGTTTATATATTTTATCCGTATTATGTAGGTTATTTGTTACTATTTTTTTTTTTTTTTAATTGTGACACAACAAATCATTGGAGAGGGCGAAATGATACTCTCGCCTCCCTCTTTTCAATTTCGCCCACTTCCCAATCAAAATTGAATGTCTGCACCTATGGTTGTAAGTTTTAAGATTCAACCATAACTCATGTATACGTCTTATTAGGAATATTTAATACTTAATTTTTAAAAAAAAATTTCAAATAAATGAAAACTAATATACCCGAGTAAAATTCCTACGAAACGTATATGGTCTTGATGCCCGCGACAAAATCTTTAAAAACCAACTTATCCCGTCTCGAGCCTTCGACTCTAAGTAGTAAAATCTTTGAAACCTCCCAGTTTTTTCATCGCTTTTATTTAAGTCCTAGTAAGAATTTAACAATTGAAATTAGGATTTGTCACTTCTCCGCGAAATTCCCTTTCTTTTGATATCTCATTCATCAAAATCCATCGCTCCTGAGAGACGGAAAAGGGATCTATACTACCGTAATTATATATAGTAGTGATAATTTGTAACAAACAAGTATACCCAAGCGAGAACTCTCGCATAATCCCTTATACATTAGAAGTATAAGCGATATTAGGGAAACATTTTTATTCGTGTACACAATATTATATTACCAAAAAAGTTTATTTAACACACACATTTGGTGAAGCTACATAGCTTGTAATAACTATGTTGAAGTTCCAGTTCATACTTAATAAGTAATTAGCTTACCCCACTGGAAAACATCTCTTCAATTTAGCAGTTAGCCAATTAGATTCAGCTATACCATTTTCTATGTGTAGTATTCATATTTAACAGTGCCCTTTAGGGTTGAACATGAGAAACAATATACAATTTTCCACTCATTAAAAGTTTTTGTAAACAGACTCAAATTGATATAAAGTTGCCATGACAACGACACGTACGCAAGATGGCATGAGGCCCGTGCGGACCTATATCGTGCGTTATCTCGAAAACGGTAGATTTTTAGGCTTTATAACGCTGGAACAATACGCTGGGAGCGTACATGATCTTGATGCCCGCGTCAAAATCTTTAAAACCCAACTTATCCCGTCTCGATCCGCCGACTCTCAGTCGTCAAAGTTTTGAAACCTTCCAGTTTTTTCATCACTTTTATTTAAGTCCTTATAAGATTTTAACAAACAAAATTGGAATTCGTCACATCTCCGTGAAATTCTCTTTCTTTTGATACCTCACTCGTCAAAATCCATCGCTCCTGAGAGCCGGAAAAGGGATCTATACTACCGTAATAATATATAGTAGTGATAGTGATAATATAATGTAAAAGAATAAATAAAAAATAATTGTTACTAAACATCAAATGCTCTCGGGCGTGCCAATGTTGCACTCGGTTACAAAGATCCCCCAATGTCTCGATCTTGCAGAGCGGTCACTATTTTAGCTCTGACCCAGTTCCTTTTTAATCCACATTCCCGCTCAGGACATTTCTTCTTCATATTAAATTCCTCTTGTCTTAGGTCCCCTGATCTTGAGGAAATAAAGAGGATCATAAAACTGAACGCGGACGACAATCCGTCGTTATTGAGATGATTACCGTTCTCTAGAGAATATGAAAAAACTCGATTATACAGAAGACTTGGATAATGGAGAGAGAGGGGGGGAACGAAAATAGACCGCCCTTAGTGAGTTGTGAGGCAACGAGGGTTTTATTCAGGTCAAGAGCTAAGCTTTACAACTGCCGATAGTTATCATCAGTTTATAATGTCTACTACATGTATATATATATATATATATATATATATATATATATATATATATGTATATATATATATAAATTGTTATATGTAAATATATTTATTTATCGCAATACAGGCCAACTAAGGACCCCGCGTATATCATTTCTAAACTTTTTTTTTTTCTAAGCATATTCTTCCCATGTTTTCTCCCATCTCTCTCCTTCGTTGAATTAAAGCGAATTTAACTAGCTTAATTTTGAACGCTAATAAATGTTTTATGTCTAATGGTTCCTGAGATATCGAAGTTTTTTTAAATCCACTCATTTTCGACGAATGTACCACAATATTAAAATCGTGAAAACATGTTTCTTATGCTGCACTGAAATGATAAAAAGTACTTAATATTAATCATAGTTTACTAACTGAATTGATAACTCATTAATAATCAAATGTTATCAATTTAATCATACTTATGACAGCATATGAAAAAATCAGCACTTACCGACCTTATGCGTTTTTTAAGTGCTTCGTTTCCCTGACTAGTGACAAAAAATGAATTTTCTGTTATATTCACTTTCTAGTCGGAACTGAATTCAACAGAAATTATACTGATAATAGTATTATTCCAACAATGTACCCATATATAATAAACATTTTTGAATAAATAAATAAAAATAGTAAAAATAAATCCCTGCTATATATATGGCATTCACTACCAATTTCAGTCCCATGACTTTAGGATATTTTGATAAATATAATTTAACTTTACCAAGTCGCCAAGCACATTGATAGCATTATTCGTTCACACGAAAAGCAACATTTCAAGAATTAATCTTTTCTACTTGTTAATTTAAACAGAGCACACCTTTTACCTTTTTGAAGCCAAAGTTACGCTTGTTTTTTACTTCCTTGTACGAAGTAAAGGAAGTATTGTAATCGCGAAAATTTTCGGTTTTCAGATTTCAATGGAAATATCCATTTTGACCATCCCTGAATCCATTTTGACTATTTTCGTCGTGGCGTCTGTAGGTATGTACGTTCATACGTCCGTACGTACGTTCGTATCTCGCATATCTCAAAAACGGTTAGCCGTAGAAAGTTGAAATTTCGTATTTAGGATTGCTGTAAAATCTAGTTGTGAACCTCCCTTTTTGGTCATTGCTTGATCACCGGAAGTGGTACTTTACTTAAAGGTCATAATTGATTTCCATCAAACATTATATTATAATACTGTACAAAACTTCTCAAATTAGGTATACACAACTTTCATATTAATATAAATAATATAATAAATTTTAGTTAACATTGGCAGACCGGAAGTAGTACTTTACTTGAAGGTCATATTAGACCTTCATCAAAAATTATATTAAAATATAATGTAAAACATCTCAAATTTGATAAATAGCACTTTTATATCGATAAGAATGTATTTACTAGATTATTGTTAAAATTGGTGAACCGAAAAGGGTGCTTTACTTGAAGGTCATAATAAACTTACATCAAAAATTATATTAAAATTAAACACAGAAATCATATGTTTCGGTAATTAAGGTTACAAACGGAATTTGGTTTCCAATCCAATTAAACATTTTTATTACTTGTTTTAAGTGTAAAATTGAGTGTAAAATACTGGGTTCCTCCCCATTTGTGAGATGAACAAGTTTGCAGCAGGAGAATAATATATAAGTGGAGTGGGTTTTTTCCGCTTAAAATGTCGATACTGTCGACATTTTCCAATGCTTTATCTAGAGATATTTACTGTTCTAATATTGTCACGGAAAACGAAGAAATCTCTTGGGAACTTGTTACCAAATGAAAGAAAACGACTTATAATAACGGAATGAGACCTCCAGAAATAAAAGTATGTCTGTGTGTGTGTCAATAGATGGATGTCGCAACGGTGAGTATCGTTTTTGAGATACTGCAATCTTCGGAAACTAGTAAACAAATTCAGGATCATTTTTTGAGCCACCGATTTATAGTTTAATTGGCGTACAAGGAAGTCATGTGTTGTCCACATCAGATATTTTAAATTAAAAACTTAGCGAGGTTAAAACAAAAACTAGTAAATCAAGTGCGCAGTGACCGGCAGAAAGTTAAAAATCACGATCTTCTTTTCAATGATATAAAAAAAAAAATTGTTTAGAAACAACTCAATAACATAGGAATAAATTTTATTTGGCTAAATCTAAAGACAAACCTAACATTATAATAAAATAGTAAAAAAAAAATATTTTTATCAACAAAAAACAAAAATATGTTTTATATATAATATTATACTTAATTATATATGTTTTTAAAAATAAATAACACATCTCTCAAATCAAACACTAACGAGTTTCATCTTGACCATCAGATTATTAAATACAACTAGCAAATAATTTTTTATGGTTAATATTTCGTTTGCAGTTTTTTACATGGATCGCTCTCCCTTGTCTACCCGATTGATCCGGTATGCTGTGTGGTTTGGCAACTCAACATATTTGAGCAGCACTCGAAAATTTTTGTTTGATTTCGAACTTTCTCTAGTTGAAGTTCCATGCGCTGTCTACATTTTATTTAAAAGGGTTTCAGGTAAGGGAATAAAGGCTAATGTACAAATACAACTAATGAAGGGTCAATCAGTACTTGCTAAGGCAGTACTGTAACCTTAGCAATAGTTATAAAAGGAGTCAGTATTACTGACCCCGTCAACTCCTTTTATAATTCTCTCACTGGCTCAATATCCACATTCAACTTCGAAATTCTTCCACTTAACCAATTGTAGTACAGGATATCCTCTTCATAGAGGCAAGATGTGTTCCAGGAGAGTCATTCGACTAGAAAGTGAATTTAACAAAAAAATTCAAGTTTTGCCAAAAGTCAGGGAAAGGAATCACTTAAAAAACGCAAAAGATCGGTAAGTGCTGATTTTTTTTTGCGTTGTTCCGGTTTGGACTGATATTAATAAGATCACCGAAAGTTCATTTTATTCAAGAAAAATCCTAAAATTTTTCGATAATTTTTTTATATCTTGAAAATTACATCCCGCACGAAAAACACTGCATGATTTAATAATCTCGTTATTATTATGTATGATTAAATTGTTAACAGTTGATTATTAATGAGTCATCAAATCAGTTAGTAGGTAATTATATTGTACGGTAAATAAAGTAATATTATAATAGAGAAATCAATATAATTAAGAAATACAAAATCAATAATAAATTAAAATGCATTGCAGAAAAAATGATATTCTGATGATGAGGATAAGACCCCGAAACGTGAAAATTGAAATGATATGTTGAAAATTGAATTGATATGTGAGAGATAAATAAATAAATTAATTATCAGTCCTGTTCACTGAAGCAAATGGAAATAAAGTATTTCTTTTTTGTGTAGTCATTTATCGTCCAAGATGTACATTCAGGCACTGAATTTTTATTTAACTATTTCTACAACTTTGGTCATATGTCGTCACCACCGTTTTTTCCATCTTCCTCTGCCTTGGCAGGGGAATTCCTTCACGCATTCTTCTGTTCGCCATTCCTTCCTTGAAATATTAAATTATATAATTGGAATTTTCATTTTTAAACATTTTCTTGACTTTTACAATTATGATATTAATTTGAAATTAATAGTTTCGTATATACAAATGTTTGATTTTGATGTATATGTTTAATATTTTTCATGGACTCTTGCATGACAATGGTTAATTACACAATACAGCGAAATTTGGTTTGTGGCATATTTTTTAGCTTCTGATGAGTGATTCCAATGTATTTGTTAGCACTGAATCCGCAAATGACCTTCATTTTTTTCCCATCGCGTCAGGATCTTTCGCAATCTGGTAATAAATATATCGCGAATATGGAAAAAAATCCTAGGCTCTTTACCTAACCCAGGAGTATGAGATAGCAGGTACTTCTTTCTAAGCCTCGAACCAAGCAATTGTGAATTTTCTTTGTTCATATGTAAATCACAAACCAAATCGTTTAGCTCAGACCGTGAAAAAAGCTATATGATTGCATATAATGAGCAAAAAAAAATAAAAAATAAATAAATTATAAAATAAAAACGTTTTGAATCTGTTTTGAAGTCTCATATTTCCGCAATCTTTGGCTTTTTACTAATTTTAAAATTTACTTTTGCGAAAAATCCTGACGAAAAATGGTCATTTTCGGATTCAGCGCTAAAATATACACAATAATCAGTTATCAAAAACTAAAAAAAAAAAATAACCATCGCAACCTAGTGTTATTGCATAGTATGCATGTAATACATATATATGTGCATGTGCATGTATTGGAAAAAGTTTGCTCTAAAATAACGATTATTATTTGACCAGGATTTAAAATATGTAATTATGTTCAAAGTGGAGATAAATCAAGAGTGTTATATACGAGTGTTATATATATCGTATAACACACTGCTCCAACGTATTATATCTAGCTTAAAATGTTGTTTTACAATTATTACTTTTGAAGAGGTATGTGCCGACACAATAACTCTATGGTGCCTCCCAAGCTGCTCTAAACTATAGGTTAGAGCATGAAGTAGCCCAGGAAATATATTTAAGACCTAGATCAGAGACTATCTATAGAAGACTAGACCACTTTAGAAGATTGCCACTTCTGTTTGCTTAGAGCTAATCCACACTTATAGCTAATCCACACTCCCGACACGCCTCGCAGCTGTGTTTCCATCTTCTTGTTCTATCGACCCTTCTGTCAGTCCCTTATAGAGTATTTCCATTCTCTTATCTATAGAGAGAGGGATCTCCAAGTATCAGATGTTTGAAGAAAATATTATCATAGCCATTCCTAAATACATAATTTATTTCAGTTCTGCAACACAGCGTAATGTTGACACATCAGCCGGCATCCTGCGGCATCTGAATCACAGATCGGCTACACTTACTGACTCACATTCGTAGCAAGATTAATCATTAATAGCTTTCGCGAAATCATTCTTCTTTTTTTTATAGAATGTCATTGATACACTCAAGGATTGAACAGCTCTGATTATATTTATTGACAGCTCTAACACAAGGTCATTTTTTTATGTTAAGATTCAAAAATAGAGAGATTAGGATTTGCGAAGGAGATATTGCCTTGCCTATCTGGAGGTCGTCACCCCTTTATTCAACAGTGTCGAAAAAACTAAATCCTTTCAATTCATTGGAATAACTCATCGATGCTTAAGCATTATATATATATATATGTGTGTATGTGTGTGTATATATATATATATATATATATATATATATATATATATATATATATATATATATATATAGGACATAAATGGAAAATTCCAAACAAGTAGCCAAGAGTCTCAAAAACAGCAGAAAAAAAAATCTTTTTTGGAGTTTTAGTACGATTATTTTCATTTTTATATGATCAGCTATTTGTATTTTTACTTTACCCAGCTGTTATCATGTAACCTCTCTTTTCCCTCAGTATATGCCTGAGTGTCTTGGTGTTGGGTTCTGTCTCTGGTTGGTGACTTTTTTGGCTGTGGATGTGAGATGTGCTGCATTTTGTTCTTTTTATATATATATATTTTTTATTGTTTTCTTTCTCTACTACTGTCCTGATGATGCCTGAATTGGCGAAATATCGATGATTTTTTTTTTCTGCTATTCTTGAGACTCTTGGCTTGTTGTTTGGAATTTTCCATTTATGTCCTAACATTTATTTATAATTATATTTATTTATTTATTTTGAGCTTTGGTCTTGCATATTAATGCAATATTAAAAAAAAAAAATGAAGATTTGATTTGAAGGATATACATCCATTCAACAAAACCGCCTGTATTATAAATGCATTACGTGCTGTTAGACTTAAAAAACCTAGTTAAAAATACAAGAATTGTTCAGTATATAATACCCCCAATTCGGCCTAAATCACATTCCTTCCAATCGAGTCAACCAAAAATATCGTAAAGGCATTTGCACCCTCTACATCCACTTCCGTGCGGTCGTTTTACACTGTATGTAGTGATTCTACCCTCAATGCTGGTGACATCCGGCCCGCTTCCAGCGCGATAGCCTGTTTCTTTTCTTTCTTACTTTCATTCTCACGCTTACTCTCTTATTGAGCTCGCGCCAGTGCAAATATTTTATCATCACTCTTATTACCACAAGTATAGTGTTCAAAACGTATTATACGCATTTATTCCTACTCGAATGTTCTGACATACTCTCAAGCTTCCATATGTATCCAGTTATATTAAAGCTAGAAGCCTTCTTCGGAACAGATGAATACGCATTCCTTTATTCTATACCCGTTACTTTATTCTATACCCGTTACCTTTCTTACACCTTCCTATTTTCCTCTCTGTGAACTATTTACTTTTTGCTTTTCCCATATTTCCAATTGTATTACTTATTCGTTTTTATTCTATATATATGTTCTTGTCTCTTTGTATCTCTTTTAACCGTTTACTTTCACATTTTATTTCCCACCATAATACTACCTCATTTTCTAATTAAATAACTTATACCACGCAACGCAACGGAAATCTACCAGAAATTCTGTTTCTTTTCTAGTACATTACTACCAATTTTATCACTTTGTTAAATTATTTTCTATTTCATTTCTTAACTATAAATTCTCTATTCAATCCAATTAAACTCCAGGAATTATTAAAGATTAAATGCACACATGTTTCTCCGCTGTTAATTGTGTTAATGCAATTACACCTATGCTAAATATTCCGCAAACACCGTTTATTCAAAATCAAAATTAAGCTATAAAAATTTGGAAGGGTATTTATTTTGTCAATTACATTATCGTTGGATATTAATTAATATTTTTATTAGATTAATCTTCAGTACGAAATTGTATTGTTAGTACAATGAGTAGTTTACTGAGTCATGAGTTTGAAAATATAAAATAAATATTTAAAAAAAAATCCTTTTCCAAAACTCTTTCTATTAGGTTTTCAATACTCTCAACTACCTGAGGTAATTCTTAATCCGACCCATCTTCACGAAACAGATGCGATTAGAATATTTTAACAGAAAAAAACTGCTTTCAAAATCCAAACAAGGATTTTGACTGTTTCAAAGAAACAAAATAATAGAGAAAAACAGAAGATTATTAAAAATTAAAAATATACGAGCAATGTTGAAAAACTTATCTTTCCTGTAAGTAAAGACATTTCTAATTGTTAGATTTTATGCGTGCTTTGAAGAACCTTTCGCCTTAATTCATGACATGGAAGAAACAGAACTTTAAAAGAACTTCTAAAAAAAGTATTAAAGTATTATAACTGATGAAGTAACGATTGAATTGAACGATCCACTGAATTTGTTTGTAAGTTGTAAAAAAAAAAATAATAAAGAAATAAAAGACTTGTTTTTAGGCCAATGGTCTTTCAAGAGATGAAATCATGATTTGGCCGCGATTTCAGCAACAAAACAGTAGAATCTTGGGCAATGCGACAGGCCTAAAAATCAAAGTCGTGCCTAGATTCATCGTTCGATTGAACGTGCAAAGATATAGATACGCTAAGTTCTTGGTTGTAAAGCAATCAAACTAGTGAATGGTCCGAAGGATACACGTTGTGCGAATTACAAAAAACAAGACATTTCATGAAGGCATGAAATGCACTCTGTATGAAACAATGTTTGGGGCACCTGTGAAAGTAAGCTTGAAAACGTCTTGTTTCCCAAATGGCTCTATCGAACACCTCAGAACCGAAGAAGAGCATCAGACTTAATAATCAAGAAAGTTACAACGCTTCCGAATACAGCCAAAGGGAAGATGTTTACGATATGGATAATAACGATTCATCGCACAGTGCCTCTACCTGAAGTTAATTTTGAGAGGCAGAAAATGGACGAAGCAGCGTTCCCTTTAATTCAGACATATATTATAAATAGAGATGGGTTGTGACAGCTCCTAGTGCTATAAGTGACAACTTGTTCCTGTTCCTCAGCTGTAACTGATACATTTAGCTTGTCACATTGTTTGTCACATTTTAGCGTCCCTGTTACTTGTCGGTATCAGTGACAAATTATCAGATTGATACGTTCCAACCCATCTCTAATTATAAGCAGACAAGAACAAGTAAGAAAACATATTAGTGCTAAATAATTTTTAGAATCACAATTTAAAAAAAACGTTGAAAATTTCAAATCTTGCTGCTGTGAAACTAGTTGTTAAATATCGGTGATATATTCAAAATACGAGTTTTATCAGTTAAGAAACAAAACAAGAGACTTTCACAACTATATATCAGATATCAGAAATTTGTGAAGAACAATTTATTTTGCTTGACGATATTCCAGATCTGGCAATATCACTCCTAAAATGTTTTAGAAAATCGTCTCCTTCTGGAAATCAGGGATATCAACTATTTTTGCAAGGTTCATTGCAACACTGGCAAGTGCAAATATAAAGAGATTGCAAATTTTAATTCAAATGCCATAACAGTCAAATATGTCTAAATAAGGAAACTTAAATTATTTAAGAAATTGTAATAGTAGCAATAAACGTTATTTGAAAAAAAAAAACCTTTTTCTCTTGAATATGAATGAAGCCGCTCTTGATATGTACATTTACTCGGGTGTACATGTCAAGACATGTCAGGCTCTAACTTAAATTTCGTTGACATTTACAATAAATATGTCAAGGTTTTTTTTTCTATTAATAGCATTCTAATGAGTGCTTCATGCCGGAGGCCTTATAACTGTTTGCTTTTCACACTTTCATTATTTTGTTTAAATTTATTTATTGAGAAGTAAAACATTAATTAAACACGCTAATAACTCCAATAACTTTTTTTAAATAATTAGTTGAATTTTATTGAATAATGATACAGTGCAATCCGCCATACTCAAGGGCAATAAGCATTAGGGCTCTAAGTTTGCATTCATACCATATATATATATATAAAGTGAACAAATAAAATATATAAATAATAATAATAAAATAAACAAATTAAAATGAATGAATGAATAAATAATTTGAAAATATCTACATCACAACGAAATTAAATAGATAGATTGATTGAATAGTAACAGAATAAAGAAAAGCCAAAATAAGGAAAATTTAAGTTAAGTAAAAATAAAATAAGTTTACTCGAACACCTATATACATTATTTATATTCTGCCCTAGGAAACTCCGAACCAAGCTTTACTCTCCACATTTGGGGAGGAAAAGCAGGGCTCCAGAAAATCCCAGCGCTTCTCTCCAGTCGCGTCACTGGTATTGAAAACCAATGGAGACCGATAGTGAGGGCACTTCTCCAATAACTATGCCTTAATGATTAAGGCAATACTATCATCACTATAAATAAATTCCATGCTATAGATCCCTTTTTCGGCTCTCGAGAGCGATGGATTTTGACGAATGAGGTGTCTTAAATTTAAATTTAAATTCTTACTAGGGCTTAAATAAAAGTGATAGAAAAACTGGGAGGTTCCGAGCATCAAGACCACTTGCATTCCAGATAAATGTATTGGTCCAGCATGTTAAAGCCCTAAAACCAACCGATTTCGAGATAACACACGATATAGGTCAGGCACGGGCCCTCTTGCATACATGCAGTTGTCAAGGCAACTTCATACCTGTAAACGTTGTATTGGCAATGATATGTTGTTATTAGATTCCTATGAATGATAGAGGAGATTATATATTCTTCCGCATGTCTAACCCTAAAGGGCACTGTTAAATATGAATACTACATATAGAAAATGGTATAGCTGAGTCTTATTGCTTAACTATAAAACTGAAGGGATATTTTCCAGTGGGGAAAGCTAATTACTTATTAAGTTTAAAGTGTTCGTTCACCATAGTCATTATAAACTATCTAGCTTCACCATATGTGAATGTTAAATAAACTTTCTTGGCAATATTATATTGTTTATACTATTATTTTTTTTTTTTTATTCTCCATTTATTTTAAGTTTCTTTCACATATTATATGAAAAATAATGAACAATATACAATATATAAAAAATTCCTTACATTACCCGAGGGTATTCCAAGGTCATTGAAATTAAAATGTCCGCTGTGGTATTGGCCATATTCTGGCACTGGCCCCCAATAATTTATATTAATAAACATGTTTTTCTAATATTAAAGGAGAAGAAAGATAGAACTCTAATGCCAGAGTTCTCGCTCGGGTGATCTAATCACTATATTTTTAATTCCGTACTATAGATCCCTTTTAAGACTCTCAGGAGCGATGGATTTTGGCAAACGAAGTTTCAAAAGAAAGAGAATTTTACGGAGAAGTGACTAATCAAAATTTCGATTCATAAATTTTTATTGTAACTTTAGTAAAAGTAATTGAAAAATGTCGGAGGTTTCAAAACTCCGAAAGTATTAGGAGCCCTAAAATTACGATATAGGGCCACAAGGGTCCTGTGCCAACTTGCGTACGTGTCGTTGACATGACAACTTCATACACGCGGAAGTAAGTTGACTAAACAGAATTTTTAATAAGTGTGAAATTATCCTGTGAAAACGTTATTAAAAAAAATAAAAAAAGGTGGGTAAGGGGAAAAAAAGTGTAAAACTTTAAACTTTTTAACCGTTTATAAAAAATCATTGTCGTTTTGACCCTGTTCCTTGGAAATGTCTCCAACAAATGAGACTGAACAACATATTATAGGTTATTATTTTAAACATTATTTTCTATTTTAGATCTTAATCCAATTTTAACGTGGGTGAAACCGTGGGATATAGCTAGGGATAAATATTTCTTTTAATAATTAAATAGAAAAAAATAATAAAACATACCTTCTTCATAAACTAACAATAAGATGAACATGAAAAACCCATCGTACCTGTAAAGAAAAAAATACATTAACAAAACTTACAATAGACAATTATTTTTCTATTACAGCACATTAGGAAGTCTAAAACAATTATTTATTAACTCTTAGCAATGATAACATTCCTTACATTTTTTTTCTTTCTTTTCTTACATCGACTTCATTTTTCTAACCGTATCTACGTTTCGGGGTTGTTTCCCCATCTTCAGGATAAAATTTCTCTTAGTCTTCATTAAAATGTGTACTGGAATACTGTATATGTCAAAAAAAGCAACTAAAAGGATATTTGCTAAAAGTTATGAGTTCATAGTCTATTGAAATCAGTTCATAACTTTTAGCAAATATGAGCTAATATCCTTCGGGGAAAACCCCGAAAGGTTGTTTTCCCATCTTCAGGATAAAATTTCTCTTAGTCTTCATTAAAATGTGTACTGGAATACTGTATATATCCAAAAAAGCTACCAAAAGGATATTAGCTCATATTTGCTAAAAGTTATGAACTGATTTCAATAGACTATGAACTCATAACTTTTAGCAAATATCCTTTTAGTTGCTTTTTTTGACATATACAGTATTCCTGTACACATTTTAATGAAGACTAAGAGAAATTTTATCCTGAAGATGGGGAAACAACCCCGAAACGTAGATACGGTTAGAAAAATGAAATCGATATAAGAAAAGAAAGAAAAAAATGTAAGGAATGTCATCATTGCTAAGAGTTAATAAACAAATGACAATGTTTAAAATAACAAATGAATAATAAATTAATTGCACAGTATAAATAATTTTATTAAGACATGAAAGTAATTTACAATATGGCATGTTGGGTTCAGAGCATTCTAGATATTCCATCACGACATGAATTATTAAAACCGTATAAATACGATATTATGAATTATCAGGAAAAAACGAGTCGTTACTACGCACACGGGAATCGAGCCCAAAAGAATATGCGATCAATAAGCTGCTTCAAACAAATATTAAAATATATAATTCATTATAAACAAGATGATAATTCACGAATATACCAGTTATAATATAATTAAAGAAAATTTGGAGGAAAAATAAAAAAAAAAAATATTACTTTGTAGTCGTAATTATTACTTACAATACTATAATACATTAGTAGTAAAATTTATAAACCAATATCGCCGTATTAATTTTTGGTGCCATGTCATTTGATCAGTCCAATCATTCACCAAATGAATCATCCTTCAATAGCGTACCTAACAGGATACAATGACACAATTAATGTAAGAGTATTACTAAAATAAAATAAAATAATATAAGATAAGTAATAGTAAGTAATTAAATAAGTAATATAATTCTCTGTAAATATATTAAATAATCATTCGCATATCGACCTCGTTTTTTGAAAAAGGGTTAAGCGCCAAAAATTCGAAATTAAGGCTTCTATTTATCATGGGAGATAAACACTACCTCTATCAATTCTCGCTATCGATTTATCGAAAAAATAAATAAATTGGAAATGCTCTAAAAATCGACTATTGATGATACCTATTAATGACTCTCTGTCGTCACTCTGGCCTTGACCAGTGCTAGAAGTCTTAAAAATATATTGTAATTATAAAAGTTTTGACATCTTAATAAACTCATACTGTATACTACAATAAAGAATAAAATTTAAAAAATATATAAAATGTTTGTATATATATATATATATATATATATATTTTTTTTTTTTTTTTTTTTTTTTTTTTTCGGTTGGCTCTATAGACCTTGTAGATCTTTGGCCGCGCGATGTGGTGTTCTTACAGACATTTATTGCTTGCGGGAGCACAGACAGCCTGGAGGGGGTCACCCAACCTCACGTTGCTGCCAACCATGGTTTCCATGGTGCAGCGGCAGGCTGTCCATTGCTCCATAACCGGTCCCTTTGGGGCCAATTCAGCAGTGTCCTTCCCACCGACTCACTCGGGTTCAAGGACAGTGACAAATCGGTCTAGATCCATGGATTATGGCTGTTCGGAGTCAGCAGGCGCACGAGGACCTATATTTCTTTCCCCGAGACAGACCGTCCATGGACCAAACCTCCGGGCGGCTATTTTATATCCTGGAAAACCACAACACGATTCACAATTAAGGTACCACGGGGTAGGGTCATCACTCCTACGCCCGGTCTGTGTGAGTAGCCTCCAGTAGGCTGACGGGCCTCACATACCCGGGGGGAGGGGTGATAGACTTCTTGAATTATTACTTTAATTAAATTAAAATAGTGCCGGTGCCGGGATTCGAACTCACAACCTTTGGGTTTGAGAGTAGGTGCACTTTTGCAAGCGCGCTAACCCGCTCGGCCACCCCGACCCCCATATATATATATATATATATATATATATATATATATATTGTCGTATGTTCCCCCAAAATATAGGCTTTTGCCTAGGCTATTCTATGGAAGGTCATCCGGAGAGGGATGTAGATGCATTTTAAATCCGTTTTATCACACCTGGAACACGGTTTTGGGTATTTATGGTGTATATATATATATATATATATATATATATATATATACACATATCATATCATTGTTGACAAGGAACTAGACTGACTGACTAATTGCTGTCCTTGGTGTGTTATCTCTTCACCTTGCTCTGCCTTCCTGCTGTCCCCGTCCTCTCCTCGATTGGTACCAATCGTTATCGATTTATATTCGTCAATATCGATGTTTTTTAATAATTATTTGCAAAAGCGATAGCTTTACATCCTTAGCATTTTATACGTTGTTTTTAAATGCCTTTTTAATGAATATTTTTTCGTATTTTAAAAAATGGTACCTATATATCTGTTTAATAAAAAACTTGTATACTTGGGTAGGCAGGTAGGTGTCCGTAGTCGTTGTGGCAATTTCATACCCGTGGAAGCAAGTTCACAACACACGTATTGTTAGGTTAACATTTATTAGCTCCTGCTACGCCAATGCCTGAATGCCTTGGAATACCTTCGGGTAATGTAAGGACTTGCCCATATATATTGCATACATCTTGTCCATTTATGTACGTGAAAGAGATTTTAAATAAACGGAGGATAAGAAAAAAAAAAAAAAAAGTAACTCCTGCTACTCATTTTTTTCGGGGGATGAGAAAAAATAGATTATTAAAAAAAAAAAAAGGGTATAACTTCATTTATTAGGTTATTTTGTATCTTAAGGAGTTCATAACCTTAAAAATTCCGGGTAATTACTACATTATTTGTCAAAGTCTGTTTCCCGTATTTTTTACTGAAACGTAGAAAAAATAAATATCATGTTTTGTATTTTTTCATCTTAGGACGGGCCTTCCACTCGAACTACAGATATTTTTATTATAAATTTAAAATATTGATTATGAAAATAAGGATGAAAATCTTTTTCTTGTCAGAATCTTATTACAAAGTATTTCTTGGATATGAAATCTATCTGACAAAAGAACTATTAGAATATTAAATGGAAAAAAAATGGACAACTTTGGTTTAATATTCAAAGCTACAAGAGATAAAATATTTTTAAAACTAAAATTTTAGTTCGATTCATTACAATAAATTTTTTTTTAATTATTCGATTATGTAACATTAGTTCTTAATTTTTTTTTCGGTTGCTGCGTACCATAGGAAAGATATTACCACTAATTCCTAAACATATTTACACAAAAATTATTAACTAAATTTGTCAGACAGTTTTCCGAACCAATGACGATTTTTTTTTAAAATCTTAATATTCATTTTGAATTTATTTAATACTTTTGAAAATATCATGTTTATAGAAATTTATGAAAAACAGAGACAAAGTATGTTTATCTACATTTTACCAAACTCCATAGTTCATTTTTTATCTATTTTTATTCGACATTGAATTGATTTTGATTGAAATTGGTGGAATCATTTCTCTATTACACAGAATTATCAAATCAGAATAAAATTGTTCATTGAGAAAAATAACGAATGATAAATATGTTAAAATCTGATCAGAAATTTAAAAACAAAAGGCCAATCGGTCATAAAATATTTTCGAAGTATTTCGACGTTTCGGCCAACTTGGGCCATTCTCATTCGTGTTAACGTACTGCATTTTATTGTTCTATATAAAAACAAATGTCACAACTATATTATTTTTTTTAATACTATTTTATTTTAGTAATACTCTTACATTAATCGTGTCATTGTATCATGTTAGGTACGCTATTGAAGGATGATTCATTTGGTGAATGATTGGACTGATCAAATGACATGGCACTAAAAATTAATACAACAACTAGAAGATTAAAATCGGATCATTTTTATTAAAAACTTGCATAGTTAGTAAATTTTAATCATGTTTCAAATTTCTGAAAACTTAGAAGAAAAAAAAAAGTTAGAGAGATATATTTAAACGTAACATATACTAAAAAATAATTGAATTTGTATATTAGTTGGCAAAATGAAGCACTTAACTAACATGGACCAACATTTTTTTTTTCCACGTAACCTTTAGATTGAGATAATCCACCCCTGAAAAGAAATTGGTTCCGTGACCTACTTGCTGAAAAAAGTCTTTGCATTGCCAACACCACAGGGTTATCAACAAGTCTATTCTCCCGCACAAAGTGTGCTCCCTTCTATACATCCTTCGGCTAAGAACTTGAAAATAATTTACAAACGGTAAAAAAAAAAACAATTGTATTGAGAAATAATTTAGTTGTATTTAATAGCCAGCTAACAAATAAATACACACGCATAAACTTTCCCTATCTTGAAAATATTCAACCGAATCTCATAATTTTAGAGATATATTTTGGAATGCAGCCAAATCGGACGGTAATATTATTATTAGTAGACACATCGTAAGTCACAAGCGAAGGCTCGCTTCAAAAACAGTTTCCCTCAATTTGTGCTAAGGAATTTACTTCATCTATTTAAATTAAAATTGCTTAAATATAATTTCGTTTTGCATATAAATGATAATTCCAAAAATATTCAAAATATAATGTTAGTTTTAAATCATAATAATAAAAAAAACAAAAACTGAAATACAAAATATTAAAAAAAAGGGGGGGAGTGAGAAAAAAGTTGGGACCCGTAAAAGATAGTTCTCTAACATACCGAAATTTAACCATACTCTTATTATATTGTTCTGCCTCTCCGCTGACCTTCGATACAGAAAACCCTACATTCAGAATTTCAGCTCATTTGACCCAAAGAGGGCCACTGCAGTTTGAGTTGCTCAAATGTAGTGCGGAAAATATATATATATATATATATATATATATATATATATATATATATATATATATATATATATATATATATATTTATATCAGACATCTCCAAAACTTCTATAATCGTGCTCTAGGGGTTATGAAACGGATAGAAAACGCAGCCCCCCCGCTCACCGCCGACCTTCGACACAGTGCAATAGTCTATTTTTTTCGGAGAAAATACGACTAATAAAAAGGCTTAGCTAACTCGAAGTTTCATTCCCGATACCTTCACAATTGTGGCCTTCACCATTAAAATCCAAATCTACAAGGTAAGCCTTGTAGTCAAGAAACGCAATCCTCCCACTGACATCACGGACAAGCCTTCACAGGTTTACAGCTCACCAATTTTAAATTATATTTGTTATAAATTATTTTTTTATTATATTATTATTTATTATATTATATTATTTATTATATTATATATTACATTATTTATTATATTATTTATGAAAATAATATGAAATGAAACTTTTGAGGAGTATGGTGGGAATCAGAAGGAGGGTGAAGATAAAGACACAAGAAATTCTTTCTCAGTCAAAAGTTTAAGTAAGGAAGCCCATAACTGAAATGGAGGTGGGCCGGTCACCTGGCCAGACTGAAGGGCGATAGGTGGTCGAAAAGCATTACCGAATGGAATCCGATAGACCAAGTGAGAAGGAGAGGAAGACCATAAATGAGGTGGAGAGACGAAATCACCCGCAGAGTGGGAACAAACTGGATGAAAGTGGCCAGGGACAGAGAGTCCTGGTTAAAAATTGTTAATAAACTATAAAGATTGTTTTATCTAAATTTTGAATTTTATCTTATCGTATTTGAATTTTGAAAGAACTGTATATTAATGAATTTTAAGTTTTATCATTATATATTACAATTATATTTTTTCTGTTTTGTTTGTATATATTAATAAGCGCTGAGGGTTTTATTTTATTTTATATGGTAGTATATTATTATATTTGTATCTTCAATAATTATATTGTTGAGCTGAACTCCATTGTACCTCCTCTGGGAGAGGCTTTTGTCATGAAAATGATCTTACTAAATTTATATTATTATTATTATATATATTTTTTTTTATAACATCCTCAAGACATTAATAAAACGACGCAAAGGTCACAAAAAATGTTTCCTAATAATAACAATAGTCCTTGTTATGATGTATGATGATATAATAAACAGCCTTCATACATATCTATATTATTATATCAAATCCTCTTGCAATGTTTTTCTTTGCAAGCCAAAAAGATAGCCATGAGACAAGAATCAGATTGTCCTATTGGGAACAAGGACTTGCTAATCATCCGATGGAAAAAAAAAAAAAAAATGAGCCAATGAAGCGACGAGGACGCACCGATAAGTAGCCATTTAAATGCGAATCCTTTTCAATCAAAATAAAATTTAGATTCTCTTCAAAAAGTATATAAAGTAAGGCATGGTGTTTCCCAAGATCTATGCGAACAAGTAAACAAAACGATAAAATCGTCTTTTTAACACCTTCAATGAGATATAAAAATTTTATTTTTAAATATTAGGGAATCTACAATTAATAAAATAATTCAAGATCGTTACCGTAGTAAAGGCGAAATAATTCAGCATTGAAGAGGACTTATAAATCATGTTGACCTCCATCAAGCCTAACATTGTAAACAACATGTCAACTGAAATATACGAGCAGTATAGAATAGAATATAAAAATAAACTTTATTCTGGGACTAGGTTCCTTGAGAATAACAAGTACGTACAGGTAAAAAAGAAAACAGAAAAAAATGTCTGGCCAAAGACTACATTAATAACAGTCAATTAATATTTACAATAATCTCAATTATAACATTTAAGTAAAGAAAAAAAAAAGAACATTCTTCTAGTAAAAAAATAAAAATAAATATAATTGTACTGAAACAAAAAATGAAAAGAAAAAAAATCCGTGAACAGCAAAACTCCGTCACTAAAGTCGTATTTTCACTAAAATAAAAATATTATAAAAACGGAGGAGTGAGAAAGAAGTTGAGACCCACCAAAGACAGTTCCCTAACATAACGAAATTTACCGATACTTTTATTATATTGTTCTGCTTCTCCGCTGACCTTCGATAAAGAAAACTCTTCATACCGAATTTCAGATCATTTGACCCAACGGGGGCCGCTGGAGTTGAAATAGCCATTTTTATGCTAACACTGGTCCGATTAAGATGAAACTTCTGTTTTATAGGTAATTTAATTCCCTTTCAAATGCAAAAGTGAGCCTAAACAATGAGCCCCGTAGCTGGAGGGTTTTCAGGCCCTATAAACTAATATGGTGGAGCTGTAGAGATGCGCATAACTTTAAAAACGAGGAAATTTCAGGTAAACATACCTAAATTTTGACTGGAATTTACCCATTCTTTAATGGTATCGTTCTGCGTGGAAGAAAGTCCTACATACCGAATTTCAGCCCATTTGACTCAAAGGGGGTGCACAAATGTCGAGGAAAAAAAAAAATATATCAGACATCTCCTAAACTTTCATAATCGTACTCTGGGGGTTATGAAACGGATAGAAAACGCAGTCCCGCCGCTCACCGCCGACCTTCGACCCACTGCAATAGTCTATTTTTTTCGAGGAAAATACGACTAAAAATACACAATTTCGGTAGTTGGATTATAACTCAAAAGATCGATATATATATATATATATATATATATATATATATATATATATAAATTTTGATTTTCTAGGACTGCTATTTCTATATTTAAGTAACTACTCAGATATTTACAAGAGGCTGGCTGGCATATATTTATATATTATATATATTCCCCTTCCTCGGTGATCATGCACATCTTAATCTTATAGGTTATTTTAAAAAGGATACCTTTGGGAGCTCAGGTATCCTTTAGAGAGCTATGCAACTTTATTTTTTGGGAACCATGGATTCTAATAAAAGAAATTTCTCTTTCCAAAAAGAAATAAAAATGTTTTTACTGACGGTCTCAGATCCAAGTACTGACCACACTAGGCTATACACACAGAGCACGCACGCTAGGTCACTGTTCTGATCACTTTTTAATCTGCCCTATTTCAGACTTGTAAATTGTAGGTTTAAAACGAAAACGTGAGTAGACAAACATGTAAAATCTACATATTTCCAGATTATTTTAAATTTTTACTTTGCTTTCCTGATTAATCAAGGTAATCAACAATCGAAACGTTTCGTGCTAAAAGGGATTTCCTCTTCAATAATAAAATTGAGTAAAATGTTTCTATTCGACCATTATTTTATTTTTTTCTTGACTTAATAATTCTCTTTACAATAAGGAAATATCTATTTAAATATAGAGTTTGTATTCATAACGTTGAATACAAAAAATCTAAAAATTAATATTGTTAATCAAAAGACAAGTGCAAAAGTCTAAAACCAACATTTTTCAGGAGAGCAAGAAAACTGCTTTTACTTTCCGCTTACCTATATATGAAATATATAGTAAATTTTCGAAGTCGAGTTTTCAACGAAAATACACGTTTTAAGGTCTCCTGTGCTCAAATAGCCAAGTCCCCCATAATGGTTTGTGTGTCTGTGTATATACAGAACAGCCTAGCTCAAAAACGAAAAGTAATACGAAACTGAAATTACATATTTAAGGTAGGTATATGCCTGGGATGTTACAACTTTTTATTCAAAATCGACTAACCGGAAGTGCCCCTTTATATCATCTATTTTACAATTTTCTCGAAAACGGCTCAAACGATTTCTATGAAATTTGCCTTGATTATTCTTCATAAAGCCCTTTAACTTTTCATTACCGAGAAAATGCAGGGAAAAAGTTAAATCCAAAAGAAAATTGTATGTGCGCATACCTCAAAAAATATGCATTTAATGGTGAATTATGTATACAATCAAATGGTAGGTGATTTAGTTCTCTAAAAAAAACAACAAAGGAATCACCGAAATCGAACCAGTATCAGCAAAGATAAAACGTATCTTATAAGGACTGCAAGAACCTAGATGGAAAGCCGAGCGTGTTTGAAAGGAGACGGATGCGACCGAACCTCCACACACCAAGCCAACCTGTTGTCAACAATATGCTTTGTAATAAAGTAATGTAATAATATAAAAAAATAAATTAACTTAATAATTTCTAGTGTTGTATTAGTGGAATAATTTCTTCCCTATATCTCTATTTTCTTTCATTATTTTATGCTACATCGTTCCAACAACGTTTCGGGATGGAAACCCCATTCTCAAGGTTTTTTTTTTTTTTTTCTCATCTCTATACTCCTATTGTCTAGATCTATCCATATTACTTCGTCTATTAATAAATAAAATTAATTAAACAAGAAAACTGTGTTTTATATTCTTTAAAACTGTTACTAAGGGTGTGTACTACATCTATTTTCATCATTGTCACACTGACTGCAGGCGAAATCAGTATGGCTGGATCTAGACGATAGGGAGTATAGAGAAAAAAAAATAAATAAAACACCGTGAGAATGGGGGATTACCCCGAAACGTTGGCAGAATGGTGTAGCATAAAATAATAAAGAAATATAGAGATATTAAGGAAGAAATTAATCCACTAATACAACATTAGAATTCTCCTTCTTCTCATTATTAATATTAAATACATAGAATTAATACTTTTATATTATTTAATGGAAACAAAATGTTTCCATGGAAACTAAACCAAAACTTTTAAAATATATTTTTAGCTTGACAAAACTAAAATATATATGGAACAGAATTGTTGTACTAAAATAGTTTAAAAGATTATTTTATTGTTCTTTTGTGAGAGAAGACGTGAGAATAAGTGCATTCTGCTGAGTTTATTTCAAGTAGTGTTTATGTGAACTCTTTAAACAGATTATTATTATAGGATGGTAAGGGAAAGTTGTGAGATGCGCGCACCGCACCAGATTTGTTTCCCTTATAATTTGATGAATAATTGTATACTTTCTGTTTTATTTTTAGCTCGGGATATGCTGTTATGCTTATGTTATACTGCATGTTCAAATTGGACTAATGAAAAAATCAAACATGTTGTTTATACATTCTCTTGTCCATATCTATTCTGAATTCCCATTAACAGTTGTATATGCTACTCCTGTAAATCTGTCCGACAGAAAGAGAATTGGAATTATATTGGAACAAAGTTATAGAGGGTAAACAGTTTGACGGGTTAGTAAATGTTTATGACTCTCCTCTTTGCCAACAGCGCCTTTCCAATAGCTCGACCCAATTTCTGGTCGGCTCGCGCCTCAGACCACGAACTGCTCACTTTCTCCTCAGATAGATTTTGTCGAGAGAACTTAATAGTTTATTTGGATCAATAACATATTAAATATGTAAATTTGTCTTAACATTAACAATTTTAAAAACAAAAACAGATATGACTATAAATTCAATATTATTTTGATAATACATATTTGAATAAATTTAGGTTGCGTGGATTTTTACGGTAAAGGAAATTTTAAATGCACAATTAAGATCCTGAGAAGAACAAAAAAAAAACTAACAAGTCGAATACTTCCTTCTTTTTTACTTTCCCTTACCTGTATAGGAAGTATATAGTAAGGGGAAGTATTGCGATCGTGAAAATTTTCGAATTCCAGTTTTCAACGGAAATACACGTTTTAAGGTCGCCTGAGTCCAAACAAATGACCTAGTCTCACAAAATGGCCTGTGTGTATGTGAACAGTCTAGCTCAAATACGAAAAGTTGTACGAAACTGAAATTACGTATTTGACATTGGCACATGCATGTGATGCTATAGCAACTTTTTCGTCAAAATCGACTAACCGGAAGTGCCACTTTATATAATCGATTTTACACATTTTCACAATTTTCTCGAAAACGGTTCTAACGATTTTGATGAAGCTTGCCTAAATTATTCTTCATAAAGGCCTTTAACTTTTCATATATGTAGTACATCACCAAGGAAAAGTAGGGAAAACAAGTTACGATGAAATGAATACTTTATTTGCGTATAACTTAAAAAGTATGCATGTAATGGTAAATTATGTCTGGACGTGTATGAAAGGTAATTAAATTATCTAAAAAAAAAAAAAAAGGATCATCAAAATCGGACCAGTAATGGCAAAGATACAGCGCATCGGACTAACCGAAAATGGTAATTATATCACGGAGTTTACAATATTCTCGTAAACGGCTCAGACGATTTTCATGAAACTTGCCCAACATCTTCTCCTTAAAGCTCTTTAACTTTTCATGTATGTAGTATATCAACGAGAAAATGCGGAGGAAAAAGTTATATGGAAAAGAAACTTTTATTTACGCATAACTCAAAAAGTGAACATTTTATGATAAATTTTGTATGAAATTATATGAAAGGTAATTAAATTTCCTAAATAACAAAAAAAAAACACTTATTTAAATCGGGCCTTTATTAGAAAATATGCAGCGTATGTCATTAAATGGAATTTTCATGGAAACTAAACCTAAACTTTTAAAATATATTTTCAGCTTGACAAATCAAAAATATTTAGTGTACAGAATTGTAGTTCTAAAGTTATTTAAAAACTAATTTATTATACCATTGTGAGGAAAGAACTGAAGAAGTGCATTCTGCTGAGTTTATTTCGAGTAGTGTTAATGTGAAAAAAATTTATAGATTATTATTAAAGGTTGGTAAGGGAAAGTTATGTTATCCGCGCACCGCACCAGATTTTATTTACACTACGTCAATATCTATCCCTTTCTTTTAAACAACGAACTAGTGTTTTTAATTTAAAACATTATTATGTATCATGTTATTGATTTGTTATTTACTTGGAAATGCCTACTCTGCTATAATTTAAATTTATTTAAAAAGTTTTTTAATAGAGACGAATTTGAAGTAGGTTTTATTTTCACCGAAATTCCGTCTATCCCACACAAAGAAAACAAATCCTGTGTACAATTATTGTATATTATTATAATTTAATAAAAATAATAACAATTATTATTATTATTATTATTAAGAAATGCGATAGAAAGATAGTTTTGGTTTGGTACGCTAGAGTCGCAACTCATAAGAAACTTCCGGAGATGGGGAAATTGCCCATTTTGAGAGGTGTAATTGATCGAACTTAAAAATTTTAGTACTCAGCTTAGGCAGAATTTGATGCTTTGTAAATTTGTAACTGTAAAGCTGCAGCTCTCATACATAGTATATATTAGTTGTTGACAAAATTTGAAAAATTGTCGGTTTTTGACCGTGATTTTCTACTATATAACTTCTATTAAGTTTATTCTAATAAGTTCTATTAAGTATATTAAGTTATGGTACTGATTCGACGCAGAATTGAATACTTTTTAATCTGTTATACCATAGCATTTGGCATGGATGTATCGTATAGGAGTTACTGAATTTAGAGGTTTTTTGGTTGTAATTTTGTTTGCATGTTTTATACCCATTTATACCAGTAAAAAAATAAAAGCTTATATCCCGTCTTTTGTAACATATAATTTCCCTACTGACAGGCCTATTCTATTTGGTAACAAATACTTGTTCATTCATAATATGCTGAAATAGACTATGGAAAATGGAAAATTACTGAAATATGGCTAACAACTGTATATTGTATATATGTATTATACAATTATACATTGTATATATGTATTATGTCAAGAGAATTATTGACTAGCGGTAAATCGAATAGCTTTGGCAATAGTAAGGCAGTACTTCAATATAGCTATTCTATATTTAGATAAGAAATCGATATAGATCAATCGAAATATAAGTCGACCCAGACGGTGGCAGATTCCCCGCCAAAATGGGCATTATTCCACCTGGGTGTCACCAACGCGGAGGTATACCGTTAGCTGACCCAACGTTTCCCCAGCACAGCACAGCCTTGGCCAATCAGCATTTAACCCCATCAATAGCCCTCTACAGCTAAAAGTTTGAACTAGAAATTTATTTGAAAAATAATATGTTGATAATATCAATAACAGAGCAATCTTATCTATGAAGAAGGCCCTGCATTCTTCATATATAAGGTGCGGCGACACCGGACTGGACTTCAGTCTCCTATTAAATACATGAACCGAGCTCGCTACCGGACTCCAGTCAAGTCAAGTCCGATTTTGGTGTAGCCACGACTAAAATTTGAAATCCTTTGTCGATTTTTTTGGAGTGATGCGGTTCTAAACTCCATCACGCCACCCCAAAATCCAATCACTCCAACCGACCGTAATGTGGAAAACTGATGGAGTGGAAGAATGGACTGCACAGGTTTTAGGCTCTGCTATAATAATAATAACAATAAAAATTTTTGGTCACTAAATACAGAAAAGTAAAAATTTACTAAATTGATTGCATAAAACATGTTACAAAAGAAGTGATACGAATCACTTACAATTTTTACTGTTAATTAATGTAAAAAAATATAAATATAAAAAAAAAATTATTTTATTTTATTTTGGATTTATAATTGATAATATGCTTAAAAAATTCACTATCTTTTACATTTTTTCAGGAGTTTAGATTAAATTATTTAATTAAATTAATTATTTAATATCTCATCGAGAGTTTTCAAATATATCGAAAATTTAGTTCGATATACAAATGAAAAATCTCTTGATAAGACATCTATCCATACTTTTGTTCGATATTTATATCCCTAACCAGAAACCGTTCAGAAGATGCCTAACTTCAACACAGCCGCTATTGATAGTAACACGAGTTTTTTTGGATTATTTCTTTATGAAACCAGCCTTTGTCTTTAAGTCTTTGTTAATTTTTTTATATTGTTTTGTTTTGGATAAAAATATCGGTTTTCGATACACAAATTTTAATATCGATATTAGTATATATCGGATAAAAACAATCGGACAAAAATATGGATACATTTAAAGTAAAATGTCGATATATCGAATTTTTTCCAACATTCCTGCTCTAAAAGCGTAGCAATCTGTTCTGACGAATGAACCCCACAAGAAATAAATTATGTTGGAGCCCCCCAAACAGTTGAGGTACTCATGCGTGACTCAAGTGTGACCTAGTCTCAGGCGAATCAGGACTACTTCATCTCTCCTAGAAAGTAGGAGCTAAATCCTTTTTTGGACTTAGAAGACCATAAAAAGGATGAATTAAGTCGGATTTGGAAAGTTCTTTTTTTCCGTTTCTCATTCTTCCTTGTTAGTTCAGGATATAATATTAATATTCTAATTTACAAACAATAGAGTAATATATCTCCAACAGGATTAATATAGATTTTGATAAGAGCTGTCAAAACAGGAAATATTAAGATCGTTGAAGGTAAGTTAGATTTGGATATAACAATAAATTTTAATGAAGTTATTGAGGATTTCGAAACGTAAGGATTGCATGCAACATTTTAGTAATTTTTAGGAGTCATAGTAAAAAAAGCACTGAATAATAAATATTTGTTATTTATTAATATATACTTCCGAGTACCATGAAACCGTAAGTACAATGGAGAGGGGAAGGGTCCTTTTTGGATTAGATAAATTACAATAATGTTGTAATTAAAAAAAAAAAATGTTGCTTGATGTAATATGTGCACTTCTTTTTTTTACCAAGTTATTTTTAAAAAAATTATTAAAAATAATTTAAAAAAAAAATTAAAAATACAACTGATTTCTTTAAAAAAGAAATTCATTAATCAGTGGATTGGCTTCTCTGTATTTAAGTAAGATCCGGTTCTTGCGGAAAGCACCACCTCAGCGCTAGTGTCGCATCCAAATATTTGTGAATTTATATAAATTATTTATTTATATTTTTTTATTTGTAATTGTTTCGTTATAAAATAAAACTATTTTAAATCGAAATTAAAAGCCGACAAAAGTTGGAATTGTAGCGTGCGGATAGGTTAGTTTGCTAAGCTTCTGTAAACCTCCTTTACATATTTGCCGTTTGGTTTGGCGTTTAACTTGTCTAGGCTTGGCAAATGTATAAAGGCACCTTAAAAGGATTTCAAGGTACTCGACAAGTAGGCTTTATTAATAGACTCGAAAATAAAGTTTTAGAACCTGAGCCAAGGAATTAAAGGAGTACTGGTTCTCACTTATTCATTGAATAGTTAATACTCCAAGACGTAAATACGTAAGTAGAACAAATAACTGGAGAGTCAAGGAGGATTTAACTTTTTTTTTAAATATTTAAAATGCAAAATAATTAATTATTTAAATTACTGCATAAACAGTTTCAAGGTGATTTACAAATAAATGATTTTAAGGAACTAAACTCGTTTATTGCATATATAGCGGGCAAGGATATCTGCCAATTGACTTTCACAACTCTTTAAATGGAAATTTCATAATTTATTTTATATTTCGCATTTATAATATTTTATTATAAATACTTAAAAATAGTTATTATTATTCATAAAGGAGCTAAACATTAAATATTTTATTAATAAGCATTTAATCTGCCAGCCTTAATTGCATTCAGTCCATTGGCAAACATCATTTATTATTATTTTTTTATTTCTTAACTTTATTTATTTTTCTTGGAAAATTTGTGAAATGTTTTAATTAAAAAACAAATAATTATTACAATGCTAAACTTAAAATATTCTCTTAAGCATACATAAATAGGGCATTCTTCAAAATTGGGAAATCATGGTCCCCAAGAAGAAACCTAGCTTTTATGATGCATCAGGCATAATTTTCTTTCATTGATTTTGATAAACCATGGTCTTAGATCGTTTTATTAGGATTTATCTTTCATGTTAATTATAATGTTACATATGTAACCATGTTTTAAATATTACAATCCTCACTCCCTCACAAGTACCATTGCTTGAATTTTCTAAATTGTTTTTGTTCAGCATGGAAAGAACCTAACTTATCGCTATAAAAATAAATTAGGAGTGCAAACAAGTTCAGTATTTTCAGAAAAAACAAAAACAAATCCGTCATAGAATAATTACGTTGACGTTTAGTTAAGTAAATTGCTTGTCCGTTTACCATGTATCTCACTATCTTACTTTTTCGAAAATGGACGCCTTCTACAGCTGTGGAAAACAATTAGCAAACCTTACCAGATACCTCCAAACCAAATTGCAAACAATGATGAGGAAACCTCCATTAACATGCTGTCACTGTGAGATGTTAAGTTGAAAAATGTTCTTTGTGTTTGGCGATCCTCAATCCCTCACCTCATCATAGAATAGAGAAAGTAAGTTAAATATTTGATAAAATTTCTATTCTTGTTCTTCAGGTTTATAGGATTTGATGTGGTGTTAATATGGAGACCCTAAAGTTAAGTCCTAAGCAGAAACCTGTCAAAAAGCACAAAAACCTCATTCCCTCACCACTCATTCTCTCAGTTTATATTTATTATAAAAAATTTATTTCATTGCTAAAGTGACGCCTTAACACTCTCGGACACCACGGCCTCTACCTTAACACAATCCTCTCACCTACGTCACGATCAAGCCTCGGACGCTAACCCGTTAATTCAGCACTTGGCTTTTAAGGAATTCGTTCACTTCGCATGCCCTTTTTAACCGCCTCGATGTAATCACTTCAATTATATCTCCTGAATGCTTGTCCCGCAATATTATATTATATAATAAATGTAAACGTACCACCAAATTATAACTTACAAGAAAAATAAACTGGACTAAGAACGGAGGAGAGCTCATCGACCCAAAGACTCCATCAATTATACAGTGTGACTTAGATAGTGGTGAGAATCGATTAAGGTTATCGACTGTAATCAATAAATGATCGATGTTAATTAAAGGCGATAATTGAAGCGGGGACTATTGAAGAGATAGCACTCTAACTCGAGTTAAGGCTCGATCAATCCTCTAATTGTCTTGCCAACAGGTCTTAGCCATTTCTCGGGGTTATATGAAATGTATTTGATATTTGAGATATACCCTATTGTTGATCGGTTTCTATTTATTTTTTTTAATTAAGAAACTAATTTCAGATTAAATTAAGTTGAAATAAAGTACAGTAAATTAACTAAACATGAATCTATATTTTTATCCCATTCCATGCTCCAAATTAGCATATTACCTGTTTTGTAAATTTTAGTGAATTTATAAAAAATAAAATAAGCATGAATTAAATATGAAAGATTAATTTAAATAGGATTGAGTTGGGAATGAGTTGGCTAAAATATCAGCAAATAATGAAAATTTTCCCAACATCAAACAAAGGGAAAATAAAGTGGGACACTACTAAGGGAACCAATTAATAAATTCATTCGGGCATAACAAAGACAAACCACTGGAAAGCGAAGTGTACAAATTAACAATTAACACAGCTATTTACTGGTCATGGTCGTCGTGTACTCGATGTAAACAGATATGGACAGACAACAGGCAGGTGTAGATGTGATCAGCAGACTGTGCAGGGCTTCAAGCACCTGCTCAACGACTAGAGCCTTAAGGTGCGTGCGTTCACACATTTGCCAAACCTCGGCAAATCAAACGTGTAAACGCTTGTCTGTGTTTTGAGTCCGACCCAGCTCTTCCGGAAAAAGCCACATAAGCGCTAGTGTTGCATCTACACATTTATGTGTTTTGTAAAAAATATATATTTATATGTTTTCATATTTTATTTTTAATTGTTTCTTTATAAAATAAAAATAGTTAAAAACGAAATTAACATCCGATAGAAGTTGGAATAGCGAGTGGATAGGTTAGTCTGCTGAAATCTCCTTTACACGCTTGCCGTTTGGTTTGACTTGAGATTTGCCATAGTTAGGCAAAGGTGTGAACTGTCCTGCCATGTGTCACTGCAGACTTTTACTTTATAAGTAAAAGGATCATCATGTAGTTTTTTTATGGCTGTTTATTTATTTATTCTATTCATTATTTTGTGAAAAAATAAATAAAATAACCACTACAAATTATTAATTATTATTATTTATTTATTAAATTCATTATTAATTACCAATAGTATTATTAAAACCGTTCCGGAATCATAACACCAAAATTAAAATTTAATTTTAATCATCGATGTTATTTAAAAAAATTAAAATTAAAAAAAAAAAAAATTCATATTTTTTCATTTTATCATTTTTTTTTTTTTTAGGTGTAATGATTACGAAACATTTAGTATTTTTCCTATATAAATCACCGACATAAATACGTATGAAACCTCTAATCGGACGCTATTTTCCATCAAAAGAGTTCCCAGGATAATTCTGAAGTCTCTGTGGCTTTATCTCGGAAAAATGGACGACGGACAACGGATTTTTGATTTATTTTTTTAATCGACATTTGGATTCTATCTATATATATTGAAACGTAAAATTTTTGGAGGGTGTTAAACATTTTTTTCCTCGGTCGATTACAAAGGTTCATTATTGAAAATAATAAACTAAAACCTTTTTTGTGTATTTCGCATATTTGAATAGTATACAGGTATGTTTATAATCTTGTGTGTCATTTTATTCCAAATTCTGTATATTTCATATTATTATGCATTTCAAAATTATCAGAGTACAGATTATATATGTAAATTCATATTAAATGCTCACTCACTGAGTTACTATGGTGGAGAAGAAAAGAAAAAAAATGTAATAAGGCTAGGCTAATAAATTTAATGTTTTATTGTTGATTGGTTCTGTAACTTTAATAAATTTAATCTACATTTCAAAATCCTAGCCACTTCAGTAATGCACTCAAATAACATTAATCCACGAAATAATGTAGTTCAATGAAAATTTCAAAATATTTTTTAATTAATTCAATAATAATTTACAAATGTTTATCAAGAGTAAAATAACATGTTATACTACGTTACTGAGTTATAACAGCAGTCTCAATGATATATTACCAGGAGCAAAGAGAATGTTATTCTCACTATCGTGGAAAACAAAACTATTCTCACAATAATTTCAGTTCCATTCAATATAAATATAAAATAATATTGATATCGTAATAATATTGACAATATGGATAAGCCAGACAGCGATAGATAAGATATGCAGACTACAGCAGACGTAGAAGACACCTGCCCTGGTCTACAGCGCTGCAGTGTCCTTGTGAAATAGCTCTGTCTACATCCCGCTTTCAGGCAATGGGCTCAGCTAGACTAAATCGACAGCTGTATCAAACTATTTATTGTTCAAAATAATATTAAATAACTAATTTATATATATATATATATATATATATATATATAAGAGCAAAACTCAAAAAGAAACTTAAATTAATTGCTAGAAAACAATTGGAAGATTCCAAAATACAAAACCTCAAGTCTCTAAAATACCGGCAAACAACTAACCAGTCAACGTTTCGCCAATTCAGGCATCATCAATACATACATCAAAAAATCTCATAACTATGAAGACATCACTAGCACATCACTCCAAGACATCCAATCACATACTGAAAGCAAAGAGAGGCAATATAACAACATATGAGAAGGTTATATTCAAACAGCTGATCAGAAAAAACCGCAAATACACACAGAAAGTAAAAAAAAAAAAAAAGAATAAGAAAAAAGACCTGAACAAAAATATATATACAAATAAATAATAAATATTAAAGACAAAGTAAAACTAAAAAAAAAATACATATATATATATATATATATATATATATACACATACATGTATATATATTTTCCTTGGCAATCGTGATTTTTATGATTCCCAGAGGTTGTAAGTTTCAGGCCTGTTGTATCCAGTTATGTGGTGAATACTCATGGAGGTGGTTCCTACATGAACGAAAAAAATGAGAAAAAATTGTGTTTCTCTGCTTTGATGTAATTTTTATCATCGTTGAATGATGATATTGATGAATATTTGATTGGCATCATGAATATTGTGATCTAATGATTTCGAATATTAATAAGATCGTGATGGCAATCATCAACACATTAATTAGACTTTTTAATCTGAAACTAACGTGTTTTTCAGTATGTTCATGAAACAGAGCAACCTATAGATTACCTAGTCATATTTTTGGGGAAAAACTACCATCCATCATGGGGTAAAACTATCATCTCATCAAAATGGTAGTTTTTCCCGTTTCGGCATCATCTACATAAATTAATATTTTTTTTATTCTGTTAATCATTAACAGTCTGATGGAAATGTTCCAACTAGGAACAGTGGACTTATTGTCGATGACAGTGGGTGTGAAGGGGACGGGTTACATTCACAGGCTGTTTTGTCTACTCCTATCTTAAGTTACTGATTTTTTTTCTTTTTTTTTTCCAAAGAATATCCTAGTTTAATTTCTAAAACAGTGAATTTTTTTATTTCTTTAATTGTGACAGTCACTTTGTAAACATATTTAGTCTTGGTAATTATTTTTCTTGGAAAAAAATAATCTTCCTCTTCCAGACTGATTTAGTGCTTTTATCCATTATGTGATTAAACTTTCTAACTAAGAAGAAGCAATTTATTTTTTTTTATTTTTAGTAGATATAAACTATTAATTACGACAAATTTGAGTTCAAATGTAGATCTTAAACTAAATTCGGTGGTAATGTCCGGTCTTTACCATCGGTTAACGATTTCAGGACACTACTATATATGCAAAACAGAGAAGAAACTTCTCGATCTAAAGAAGTTATTTTTTATTTATAAGAATTGAAGATATCTTTTGGATGCCTTTTTAATCAGGGCGCCTGTGTGCTCGAGTGGTTTTGAAATACCTCAAATCGAATAAATAATTACTTAAAAAAGAAATTTTCCACTAACAAAAAACATTAAATATTTATCATGTAAAAAAAAGTGTCGTTCTCTTTTATTTTTGCTCTTGATATTTCCTAATCGTAGGTAACACTTTTTTTTTTTTTAAATCATTAATCTTCCAAAATAATATTTGTAACGTACTAGTTTTGGTGATGAAAGACGTGTGTGTAGTCAAAACGTGGTCGAATGTTGAGAGGCCACCCACGTAGCCTAATGTGGTCGTAGTCCACAGAATGATTCTAAGAGACTGGAGAACATGAACAAGATGGAAGCTATTCGATAAAAAAAAATTCCTATAAAAATGTCCATTTGTTTTAATGATTCTACTTTTAATTACATATAATCATTAATGATCTAATTATTCATGGCCTCTATTAAAATAAATATTTACATTTATAAAGGACTACCTGGCAGTATATTATTTTATCTTTCTCATTTTATTATTATTATTTATCAAGTATTATTATTATTATTATTATTATGAAGGAATGAGATGGTCCGGGAGGCGGTCAAAAAGTGGAACAAAAATAGTAAAAACTATTTATTAACTATTTGTTTACTAAGAAAACTACAAACTATTAGTGTTCCACTTTTTGACCGCCTCATTCCTCCATAAGTTCTACGGTCAACCATTGATTATTCAATATTATTATTATTAACATTTATTATAATTATTTAATCCACAGCTGGTATAATGAATGGCATACACAATATGTGAACAAAATGTTGCTAGTTGAAAATTAAAATGTTGTTACTGGTTGAATGAATAAAGGTAGGTAATCATCCGGTAAAAATCGTCCGGTAACGATCACTCCAAATGGAACGATGAAGTGGAACGTCTGAAATAAAGAAGATTTTATTGACCACTGACGATCACACCAATCCATCATTCCATTTTTTACCGACATGTATTACGTATTAACGTGATATATTCGTATATTCATGTATCACGTAAACACGTATTTAATAATATTTACAGCCTACAAATATTTTAATGTAGAGATTAATATAACTCTCGAGAATTAATGGAATATAAAACGTATCTCTACAATAGCAATGTCATTAAATAATTTAATCTTAATTACCAACAAATATTTAAAATGTGAAAATTTTAAGCTAGTTAGATTTTAAAAATACACAAAAAATGTTTATTTCCGTTTAATTAATATTTATATTTTTTAACATCATTAACAGTAAAACAATAAACAAAACTGCCTCAATATTACGTATAAAATTTCGCAAATTGGACAATGCTGAATTTTTAAAAATAGTAATATTTTTAGTATAATCAAGTAAAAGACTTTTATGGTGCTTTTATTTAAAAAAAAATTGAAATTTTTGTATGAAAATTTCTCAGCTTGATAATAAGAAGCCCTAAGGGGTCACTGAGGATCACTCCACTCCAACCGCTCCACGCCAAATAGAACGTGAAACGACCGTGAGTGTGAAATCCTATGTTGATCATAGAGTGATGTGGAGCGACTGGAATTCCAGTAGCCATCACTCCACGCCAAAATCCAATCACTCCAATTGACCCTGAGTGCGGAAAACTGATGTAATGGAATGATGGACGGACTACGCAGTTTTTAGGTGCGTGTTTTTTAGGAAGTGAAATTGTTGGTCTGTAATACAATATAGTTAAAATTTACGATATTGTTATTATTATAATGAAAAATGTGTTACAAATGTATATATATCGTCGCCACGAGGTTTATGTAACCGAATGTGACTATAGCCACTCTTCAAGAGACCAAAAAAATAGCTTTACGATTTACTTGTTACTCCCAGTTTGCGAATAATCATTTTATTTCTGATCCTCTTTACTTCTCTAAAGCAGTACACACGGAAATATCGGTTCGCTAACAAGGGTTCGGCGAACCGAAGTTCGGTTCGTGGCTCTCTACACACTATGCGATCAAAGGAAAAACTTACAAACCGTTGTTCGTCAGCTCTACAAACATGGGAAATGTTTCCATGTGTGTAGGCCGCTTAAGCATTAGATTTGTGTTTATAAGACTTTATTCTGCAAATATGCTCTTGGGAAATTAATAAAACTAAGGCATTTGAAATTTTTCACATTCGTAACATCGCTGGCTTGGAAGAAGATTGCCACTATACGAAAATTTTTATTTTTGATTTGAGAACTTCTTATCACGTTTAATTCTTTTAGAAAAAATTTCAGATTTTTAGTTTCAATATTTAATGCAATGACAATTTGTTTCAGTTTTTTTATGAAAAGCTGCCACAATTTAATTCAAGATTCCCGTTTAAATGATCAAAAAATGAAGATTAATTTAAAAAATAAAATAAGCAGTATTGGCTAAGAAATTTTTAGAAAAGAAAATGTTTTATTAGTGAGTTAGGGACAGCGATAAGTCTAAATATGCAAATATTACACTACTGTAAAAATTACACTTTTTCGTAATATGGCGTGTAAATTCAACGACATAAACTCCATTCCGACGGTATATTTACAGCTTGATAATATATAAGAAGCCCTAATGAATATTATATTTTTTATATTTTTTATTATATTTTTTTATATTATTTAAGAAGAGTAAAATACCCATCGTTATTTATTATTTTTTTTTTTTAATATAATTCAACTCATCTTAGAAAAATCGGCACGAAATCATTACTCGTGCATTTACCGTGGATGATGTCTCCCATAAACCTTTCATTTTCAAGCGACCGAATAAGGAGCCACATAAAACCATGCTCTAACTTTATTTATTCATATCATTATTATGAAGTAATAATTATTTCTATAAATTATTTTATAAAAAAGAAAATCTCCTTTTTAATAAAATGTAAGCCTAGAAGAAGACTAGACAGGTGCCAGAAATGCCTGAAGGAATCGGACAACGACCCTATTACCTGCGCTGCACTTTCTTTTGTCCATTGTCACAGGAAGTCAGTCTCTCCGCGGGTTCTCCAGGAGATATCCAGAGTCCAGAGTCGATTTTATAAGTTCATATCTTCCAGAAAATATTCTCATTCAATATTGATAAAATGGAAAATCATTGAAAATTCAATTTTAAAATGCGTGATATGTATATTTGTTACATGAGACAATGGTAGAAAAGGAAAGTGTCATTTTATCTAAAGAACTTTGTTTTGTTTTTTAAATGAAACTTTTTATTATGTTTCTCTATTATGTTATGGACAGGTTAATAATATATTTGTAGTAAGCGATTCAATTCTCACTCTGCATTCAATTATGAACAATCTGCATCTTGTGGGATATTTCAACCCAAACAAGTAAACTTGAGGAGTATTCTGTAAGATATCCTGTCCCATAGGTGGTATAAATATAAAATAATTAATTAATTAATTTAATGCCTCATATTTCTGCACGTCAGAGATTAACTGTCGAAAGACAGTTTTGATTGAATACTGTATTGTATAAAATATATTTTGTATTAGCATTATTCCGGGCATATTTTCCGAATATAAGTACTATGGATAAGCTCAAAGGATAATAAAATATGTATCACTTATCACTTCAAATATAAACATGAGTGCAAACAAGCACAGTTTACCTCTAACGTACAGAGATTAATACTTTCTGTCCCTTAGTTAAACTATAATTAGGAAATCGTGATGTAAATAAATAGCTAAATATTGGTTTATTATATTCAATAATGAACCTTTGTAATCGACCAAGAAAAAAAATGTAACGTCCACCACAAAACGTGAGGGTTTACGTTTCAAGATACTTAGGATCCAAAAATAGATTTAAAAAAAATCCATCCGCCGCCCGCGACTTTTCTCTGAGACTGCTGGGGTAGTTTTTTTGAGATTTGGTACCAGTCGCAGCTCATCCCAGAGAGTTACTCTCAGAGCTCGACACTAACATACGCCATTTCGTTTCAAAATGGTGGCCAATTAGAGATATTGTATGCCCATAACTCGGTCATTCAAGAGTATAAAGGAAAAAGTTTTTTTTTTTTTTTTAAATCAGTCTAATAAGGCCATTATACATAGAATTTTATTTTTGTGATCAATAGAATAGGCAGTTGAATGCATTTGATTTGAAAACAAATCAAAAATCATCGAAACCGAACCAGTATTAGCAAAGATGTAGCGTATTCAACTTTGTAGACGCGTTTTAAAAACTTATTTTTTGTTTAGTTATTTGATAACTCGAAAACTAAACATCTCCCGGAATATTTTAGACACTCATTTTAAAGATAATTTAATTGTCTCCAAAGTTAAAAAAAAAAAAAAAAAAAATAGCAAACGTATTTTGTATTAGATTCTAAACCCAAGCAATAAGGAAAGTTGTGTGAATGGACTCAGCTAAGTCCTATTTCAAAATAAAGTACAAGTATAAGTGGTAAAAATACTAGTGGAAAGATTTTTTTTATTTATAGGTTACAGGTTACTTATCGTCTTTAGATAATAATAATTTAATTCAATTTTTTTTTTAATATTCTATTTTTAATATAACTATTTTAAATGTTATCGTACTTTAACATTTTCCAGTGTTAGTCATAGCCTTAGTAAATAATTGGCTAACTTGAACACATGTTCAAGTACACACTTTTGCACTTCATTATGAAACAGGTGGTGGGTATAAAGCGGAGTACAAGATGTTATATATTGTTAAAGCATTCTTATAATGTTGAAACACGATAACATTTAAAATAGTTATATTTAAAAAAAAAAATGGATAAAATTATAACCTAATGACGATAAGTAACTTGTAACTTCTCAACACGAATCTTTCCAGTTGTAATTTTCTCACATGTACTTGTACTTTTGTAATTTATTATGAAACGGGGTGGCTATAAAGCAAAGTACAAGATGTTATATATTGTTAAAGCATTTTTATAATGTTGAAACACAAAAACATTTAAAATAGTTATATTGAAAACAGGAAATTAAAAAAGATATATATTATTATCTAATGAAGATAAGTAACTTTTAACCTCTTAATACGAACCATTCCAGTTGTACTTTTCTCTTTATTATGAAATCTTTTTGATATATAACAATTTGGAAATGATAAACTACATTGTAAAATTTATAACGATTTTTTTTTATATAAATATATATTATAGTTGAGGTTGAATGGATATTGCAGTATATGATGACAACTGGAGAGACACTCATCCAGTACAGAGACCACATGAGGTATGACTAAGACCAGAGCGCTGCAGACCTCAGAGAATGCTTTAATTATGTCAAGGTCGGTACTGCCAGGGAAATCCCCGACATCTCCAGGCCGACTGGAATAGCCTATACGGTCCAGTAATGACATGTTATTCCAGTAATGACTGGAGATTACTGACAGGTAATCATATAGAAATCTACTGAGCATTGGTTTTATTTATTTCGTTATTATATTATGGCATATTTACGGCTTTGACGAGGTCTTATTGAGGATGAGAGTCAACAAACAGGAAAAACGCTGGTTTATTATTTCCAAATAGTTATATTTAAAAAATATCTGGTGTCTCCAAACACACGACTTTATCGCTTTGGTTTAGAGTGCAGGCAATAAGCAATCTTTCAAATGAGCATCTGAAATGTTCCAGGAGATGTAAGATTTTCGAGTTATCAAATAACTAACCAGAGAGGAATCGGTTTCCATAGAAACATGTACAGAATGCTTTATAAAGCTTACCTATCTTCCAAGTTCATCAAAATAATTAACAGCAGAATACTGCCGGGTAATAGAGCAAACCTGAAACTTCTGAAGTCTCAACTGTTGTCTATAGCAACGCAATCAATTTAAAATTATATAAATATCTTATGAGAGCAGTCAGTAAGTAGTCAGCTATGGAGCGAAAACTTTGTAACTCAGAAGGCGAAGGCTAAGACTAATTTGTAGCGTTGAGAAGTTCAATAGACAATATCTCAGCTAATACTGGTGAATTCCACAGTGAACTGTAACTTTGGTACCAAATCTGAAGAATATCGTTTCAGCATTCTCGGAGAAAAGCCGTGTGCGGTGAACGGACGATTTTTATTTTTATTTTTTTTTTTTTTTTCGATATTTGGATTATACGTACTTGATTTGTAAAATCTCAAATTTTGAGATGATTTAAATAAAAATTAAATAAATTTTAAAAGTTTATGCTTAGTTTTCAGAGAAATTGTCACTTTAATCGAGCCAATGAGGAGGTGGCACCAGGACCTATATTCTTCTTGCACCAATAAGTGAAGTGGAGTACTACTGCTACCAGATAGAAAATGTTGGAACTAAATGCTGGAGCTACTCACTTATTTCATCATTAGAAAGAGCTAGTTCTTTATTTCTATAGACCCCTCAATATTTTCCTGTGGAAAATCGCCAGACCGACTGCCGTCTCTCCTCCCCCTCCGGTGGTAAGAAGAGCGGGCGGCAAAACCTCTTGATTCCCGGAGCGTCCAAACTATAAATCCGGCTCTATTCCCATAAATTATATATATATATATATATATATATATATATATATATATATATATATACACATAAATATTTGAGTAGTTAAACAAGATTTATTTTTAAACAGACTCAAAAGCATTACAAAAAATAAAAAAGAGGTAACAGCAGAACCGGCTGCAAAAAAAAAGGACCATACTCCAAGGACATCAAATAGGTCTATCCGGAAATACGAGAAACCACCGAACATTGAAATTACTTTCGAGTTCCTTGGAATTTCTACCGCGGCCATCACGATAAGATTATAAAAAAATATCAACCTTAAGAAGTCATATAAGCTGTGTATACGTTCTACATTGGCCAATAGATGTCGCAACATGGTCTCCTTATGGCTCCATCGCTTTCACAAATTCAATACCAAATTATACAGCTAGCTACTATATATAAAATATAAATATATAACAAGTAAATAGATTTAAAATGGATCTCACCTTAATTATATCATATTTATATTTTATTTATATATAATAAAATTCAAATATAATTTGAAATCACAGCATCACTGTCATAAAAGTGCCTCTGTTCATAAATATAATAGAGGAACGATTAGAATTAAATTCTTTCTTCTTTTAGGATGATTTTAAAATGTGGAAATTAACTTTAAATTTGCAGTGTATAAATATACATATATATATATATATATATATATATATATATATATATATATATATATATATATTTATACACTGCAAATTTAAAGTTAATTTCCACATTTTAAAATCGTATATATATATATATATATATATATATATATATATATATATATATATATATATATATATATATATATATATATATATAAAATAACAGGTTATTATTAAAATCGTTGAGAAAGAAGTGAATGTAATCAGTTAATATGGTGAATGTGGACACTGCAATCAGTTATTAACACATTAACACCAGTTGAATTTGTTTTCCTTATGTGTTTGTCCAAATAATTAGTTGTTTTTTTTTTTTTGTAAGATTATTTCAAATGGATCGATTCGTTAGAAGAAACTGGTTTGACCACAAAACTTATTGAGATATTAATATTATATTGTTGCCGTAATATCGTAAATTGACTCGTTCGTTGATATGTTGTATATGTTACGCTCAATCGCCGAATTCGGTCAATGATGGCAATTTTTAACAAAAACGTGACGTTGACAAACTAAAATGCCACAGGCATGGTAGATAATGTCGTCCCCTCCAGCCGCTCCTAATTACAAAAATAAGTATTTCTTTATAGTTAAAAACTAAGTGAAAATAATTTTTATATTTATGTATGCTTAATTGAGCTGCATTCAAATAAAATAAACTCATAATTTAATCCAAATTTTGCTGCTCCCCCAAAATTTGGCGATTCAGGGAAGTGCACAGTCTGCCTGTGCGTGAATCCCCAACTGGTCATTGTTCGAAATTAAATAGTGTGGGTAAAATACACTTGCTCTATCACCGATCGAATCTCCCACTTCGGTCTTTGCGCAAATGCAAAATTTCTTATTATTATTATTATAATTTGCATTATACTATAATATAGTATTGCCTTATATTATTATTATTGGCAATACAAGTAGCCCAGAACACGTTTTGGGTATAAAGCATTGAAGTTCGAAAAGATCAGGATTCTAATGGTGGGGTCCGAAACCGCACAGGGTTTCATCAAATGTAGCTGTAGCAAAAGTTGTGTTGGAATGTCTTGTTAGTAGTGTAATCAAAAATTTAATCTCAGGTACACTTAATAAGTATGCAAGCATAATATAAATATGAGCTGTACGCATGGCCTGATCGTCCAGATGGGCAACCTAGACTGCACTAGAGGGATATTTTTTTTTTTTTTATCAACGGTTTTTCAGCATAAACCATAGTCTTGGTATACATACCAGCGCCCCACAAGTTTTTGAAAGACTAAGTTGGAGCTACTGAAGAGTGTTTTTGATATTGTAAAACAAGAATAACAATTTCATCAGTAGGCAGCTTCCCGCCGTTCCGCGACTGACGTGACGTCAACAAATCAAGAAGTGAATTTTTGAACGATAGGGCTTCGTTTTTTTAGTGATTGGTTTATTATTTTCAATAATAGACCTTTCTATTCGACCAAGAAAAAAACAAAATTTAATCCATCTTCAAAATTTGAGGTTTTACTTTTCAAGATACGTAGAATCGAAAAAAAAAAAAAAAAAAAAAAAAAAATCAGAGTTCGCCGTACACCGTCCGCGGCTTTTCTATGAGACTACTGAACCGATTTTGTTGAGATTCGGTAAAAAAGTCACACGTCCCCACAGAAGATCCTCGGAACTCTACATTACTATCCGTCTGTTTGTATAAAAATGGCGGCCGATTACAGATTTTATAATGCCATAACTCGGCCATTTATAAAGATTGAGAAGAAATGTAAGATATTTTGGAATAAGCATACTAAGGCTTTTAAAAAAAAAATGTAAAAAACAAAAAATCCATTTTTAATAATAGACTTTTTAATCGACCAAGAAATTTTTTCATAACCGCCTTAAAATTTGATGTTTTACGTTTCAAGATACGTAGAATTCAAGTATCGATCCTATGGAAACCGGATCACCTTTGTTTTGTTATTTGATAATTCGATAACAATTCAATTTTCCCGAAACATTCCAAATGCTCATTTGAAATATAATCTAATTGTCTAATCTCTAGACCAAAGAGATATAGAAAGTCCTGTAAATGGACACACCAGAAATTTTTCAAATATAACATTTTACCATTTTTATTCAGTGCTTTAAGTACAAGAAGAGAAAGATTTAAGCTTTCAAGTGTTGACAGGTGAATACATTACTTATTAGCTTAATTATTAGCAGTAGAATCTCACTAATCCAACCTCGATGGTACTAGAGGGTAGATCGGAACGAGGAAAATGGCGGATTAATCGAAAATGGAAAAAAAAAACATGTTTTACTTATTAAAATTAATATATACATATAATCCTTCAAGTCAGAGGTGACCATTATTTGGTTATGGATTTGGAAGGGAGAGAGTGGGGAGAGGGGGAGAAGAGAAGGGGGCGGAGTAAGATTATTGGGGGCCAAAATTGTTTTCTCCTCGTCAGAAAACCTCGAGTCAGCCCTAGGGCTCTACGTTTGCATTATAATCATGGTTTTGCATTAAATAAAAAAAGCAATAAGTTTACAGAACAAAATTAAATGAGAAAAGAATCAAACACTGAAAAACAAAATAAAAATAGTTAAGATTGTTTTTACAAGAAAAGAAAATAAGCAGATGGGTTATTTCTTTCACAGTTTACTGAATTCGGTGGTTGTGATAATTATAATAGCTAAATTATGATAAATACAAATAAAATAGGTATTTATTTTGTCCAAAATATGCATTTACTTGTATAGACGCTGCTAATGAGCGTATTCATATGATGAAATTAACAGAGATAGTTCAAGCCATTCCAGCACAACTGTCACAACTGCTTCTTGTATTCAATATAAACATATGACAGTTACAGTCATGACAGCATTTAAGGTGATAGCAGTAATATTGCACTATCAGGTTTAACGTGATAATTTACAGTACCAGTCGCGGCAGTTACTTTCACGTTAACTCCTCCATTTATACGCCTAAACAGAGAACTGTCGCACCTTATCTATTTACCAAACCTCGCCTAACTTTCTTATCAGCTGTATGTTTCGGTTATTTCTGAACTTGAAATTGATTGTATCCAACGTCTTAGATGTTATTTAATTCTAGGAGGAGGAATAAAAACTATATAATTTAGTTTCTATGGTGACCTACAAATTGCTAGTGTCCAATCAGCTGTTCTACATCCGCCATTTTTCAACTGTCATAAGGTTTACTGTTAGCCTTGACAGAAAACTGTCGCACCTTATCCATTTATCAACCTAACCAAACCTACTTATCAACTGCATGTTTTGGTTATTTCTGAACTTGAAATTGATTGCATCCAACATATTTGACGTTATTTAATTCTAGGAGGAGGAATAAAAACTATATAATTTAGTTTCTATGGTGACCTACAAATTGCTAGTGTCCAATCAGCTGTTCTACATCCGCCATTTTTCAACTGTCACAAGGTTTACTGTTAGCCTTGACAGAAAACTGTCGCACCTTATCCATTTATCAACCTAACCAAACCTACTTATCAACTGCATGTTTTGGTTATTTCTGAACTTGAAATTGATTGCATCCAACATATTTGACGTTATTTAATTCTTGGAGGAGGAATAAAAAATATATAATTTAGTTGCTATGGTAACCTACAAATTGCTTGTGTCCAATCAGCTGTTCTACATCCGCCATTTTTCAACTGTCACAAGGTTTACTGTTAGCCTTGACAGAAAACTGTCGCACCTTATCCATTTATCAACCTAACCAAACCTACTTATCAACTGCATGTTTTGGTTATTTCTGAACTTGAAATTGATTGCATCCAACATATTTGACGTTATTTAATTCTTGGAGGAGGAATAAAAAATATATAATTTAGTTGCTATGGTAACCTACAAATTGCTTGTGTCCAATCAGCTGTTCTACATCCGCCATTTTTCAACTGTCACAAGGTTTACTGTTAGCCTTGACAGAAAACTGTCGCACCTTATCCATTTATCAACCTAACCAAACCTACTTATCAACTGCATGTTTTGGTTATTTCTGAACTTGAAATTGATTGCATCCAACATATTTGACGTTATTTAATTCTTGGAGGAGGAATAAAAAATATATAATTTAGTTGCTATGGTAACCTACAAATTGCTTGTGTCCAATCAGCTGTTCTACATCCGCCATTTTTCAACTGTCACAAGGTTTACTGTTAGCCTTGACAGAAAACTGTCGCACCTTATCCATTTATCAACCTAACCAAACCTACTTATCAACTGCATGTTTTGGTTATTTCTGAACTTGAAATTGATTGCATCCAACATATTTGACGTTATTTAATTCTTGGAGGAGGAATAAAAAATATATAATTTAGTTGCTATGGTAACCTACAAATTGCTTGTGTCCAATCAGCTGTTCTACATCCGCCATTTTTCAACTGTCACAAGGTTTACTGTTAGCCTTGACAGAAAACTGTCGCACCTTATCCATTTATCAACCTAACCAAACCTACTTATCAACTGCATGTTTTGGTTATTTCTGAACTTGAAATTGATTGCATCCAACATATTTGACGTTATTTAATTCTTGGAGGAGGAATAAAAAATATATAATTTAGTTGCTATGGTAACCTACAAATTGCTTGTGTCCAATCAGCTGTTCTACATCCGCCATTTTTCAACTGTCACAAGGTTTACTGTTAGCCTTGACAGAAAACTGTCGCACCTTATCCATTTATCAACCTAACCAAACCTACTTATCAACTGCATGTTTTGGTTATTTCTGAACTTGAAATTGATTGCATCCAACATATTTGACGTTATTTAATTCTTGGAGGAGGAATAAAAAATATATAATTTAGTTGCTATGGTAACCTACAAATTGCTTGTGTCCAATCAGCTGTTCTACATCCGCCATTTTTCAACTGTCACAAGGTTTACTGTTAGCCTTGACAGAAAACTGTCGCACCTTATCCATTTATCAACCTAACCAAACCTACTTATCAACTGCATGTTTTGGTTATTTCTGAACTTGAAATTGATTGCATCCAACATATTTGACGTTATTTAATTCTTGGAGGAGGAATAAAAAATATATAATTTAGTTGCTATGGTAACCTACAAATTGCTTGTGTCCAATCAGCTGTTCTACATCCGCCATTTTTCAACTGTCACAAGGTTTACTGTTAGCCTTGACAGAAAACTGTCGCACCTTATCCATTTATCAACCTAACCAAACCTACTTATCAACTGCATGTTTTGGTTATTTCTGAACTTGAAATTGATTGCATCCAACATATTTGACGTTATTTAATTCTTGGAGGAGGAATAAAAAATATATAATTTAGTTGCTATGGTAACCTACAAATTGCTTGTGTCCAATCAGCTGTTCTACATCCGCCATTTTTCAACTGTCACAAGGTTTACTGTTAGCCTTGACAGAAAACTGTCGCACCTTATCCATTTATCAACCTAACCAAACCTACTTATCAACTGCATGTTTTGGTTATTTCTGAACTTGAAATTGATTGCATCCAACATATTTGACGTTATTTAATTCTTGGAGGAGGAATAAAAAATATATAATTTAGTTGCTATGGTAACCTACAAATTGCTTGTGTCCAATCAGCTGTTCTACATCCGCCATTTTTCAATTGTCACAAGATTTACTGTCTGCGTGTAGAGAAGAATATTTCCGCACTTCCACAAAATCTCACTATCGAGACAGTACTACCACAACTGAAAACTATTATTACTTTTAAAAGAAGCTTAAAGCTTTTGGTAGGTCAGATCCGTCGACTACTGATCGCTACACACTTTCATGAGATTAAGACAAGGGTTTCTTGTCAACAAAGTTCAGATTTTAAAAACCAATTTTGTTTGCTTTATTTTTAATAAAAAACACATCTTCCTAAGCATCGGTAGCATTACGACATAGAAGATATTAGTTAATGCGCTGGAAATTATATAAAAAATGAATAGCAAGGAGGAAACCATTCTGACGACTCAATAAACCGTAAGAAGTATTCTAAACAATTATCATAACATTCTGAGGACAGTTTTAATGTAATGTGCGAGAACAAACCAATACAAACTTTTCTGTTTGATATAATCTACTTAAACTTTGAACTGAAGATGAATGTATAACATTCGAAACTAGTTTTCAATAAAAAACAAATTATAGAAGTGGCAAATAATTTATCAATCCCTAACCAGTTTTAATATAAGCAATAAATTCAATTTTATAGAATAGTGGCTAAAATTAATTATTATTTTTTTTAATATGTTAAACACAAAACACTCAACTTTTCAAATCATAATTGTTAAAAATGGATGTACATTTCACTTTCGTTCATTTAATGGTACTGAAAACCAATGAGCCATTGCCATTTAAGGATATGAAGTTATTATTGAAATTAACTGTGTAGTTGATATGTAGAGCACACAACATTCACATTCCCTAGAAGATGGTAAACCAGCTTTCACTTCGCTCTTACTAACAAAACTTGGCAATCGTCCAACAGAACTAAAAAAAAAACAGGAAGGCACTGCCACGCAGCGGAAGTCGAATTCTACCTTTCGGACCATAAGGTACATGGACATCCAGTTCCGTTTCCCATCGAAGATATTTAAATATCTCTATACACCTATAAGTACTATAGCACTATTTACTTAAATAGATACGTAGCTATCCTAAGCACGATTTAGTACAAATGAGTCAGTTTAAGTCTTGAACGATGATTGACAGCAGTATCTAACTTCTTTTTTAGAAGCAATCATAAAAATGGTGTTTAAATTGAATGATCTAGATCTCAACAAATTTATACACCTTAGACAATTTTTAAGAAAAACAAAATAAAATGAAACATTCTACAATGTAGGGTGAAATAACTAATGTTGTATACATAATTAAACCACTGAACAAGTACAATATGTAAATGCAGAATGCCCAAGGACCTGGTTAATTTCCAGTCAGGCTGAGCCCGCTATATGAATAATCTAGGCAATACACACACAAACACAGTGTTGTGAGATTGGGTTTTTTTTCCCTAGATTTAGAGTTTTATTCACCCTCTAGGGTAATTTTTACTTTTTTAATCATTTATTCTTATCTTATACTAGGGGATAATTTTGGTTATACTAATAGAAAAATAAGAATTAAACATTTAAGGTTAAAGTTGGTGGATTTAGATAAATATAGGGTTAAAGTTGGTGAATGTAGGAGAACATTTAGAGAGTTTTAGGTGAGAAATACAGGGCAACACTGGTCGGAATGGCCGAGCGAGCTAATGCGCTTTCAGTACTTAATCAAAGTTCAGCAACGTCGGGCGTGGTTAATACTTGGATGTTTGACCGCCCCCCGGGGAAAGCCACGCGGCCCGAAAATCTCAAGGCGATTACGTCCCCACTTGTTGGTATGTGAGGCTCGTCAGCCTAATGGAGGCAATTCACAACGACCGGGGAGTGACCCTACTCTGTGGACCTTGATCGTGAATCGCGTTGTGGTCTTCCAGTATGTCAAAAAGTCGCCCAGAGGTTTGGTCCATGGACGATCTGATTCGGGAAAAGAAATATAGATCCTCGTTCGCCTGCTGATTTCGAATAGCCATAATCCGGTGATCTAAACAGATTTGTTACTGGCCTTGAATGAGAGTATTTGAATGTACGTCGGTGGGAATTGGACCCAAAGGAGCTGTTATCGAGCTAGGGGTAGCCTGCCGCTGCACCATGGAAACCATAGTTCGTAGCAACGTGAGGTTGAGTAACCCCCTTCAGGCTGTCTGTGATCCAGCAAGCGATAAATGTCTGTAAGAAGACCACATCATGCGACCTAATCTTCTTGGTCTAGCCTGCCAAAAGAATATATATATACTGGTACTTGTATTATGGGTCCTTTTTGTCAACCCCTGAGCATATATATTTATATAGCTCTTGCAAAATCGATAATCTATCTCAGTTCTGCACATTATGAATAAGAAAAGAACGAAAAACATCATTATTGGATCCCTTATTAAATTTGTTTCTAAATAAATTACTCCAAATAGGTGAACTCTCATGTATCAGGTCATCCCATAAGTAATTTCGGGTTTAAAAATCAGCCTGTTTATGTTGATATTACTAATCCCCCCCCCTTTACAATTGAAATGTGCTTATATATTTTGTTTATTATAGCATTACGTACTCTTCTATTTATCATGTTTTTGCTGGAGAAAGTTAGTTAGTCTGTGCTGAAATTTGAATTAAAATGGATCTGATGGCAAATGACTGTGGACAGTAGAATGTGTCTTTCTATCCAAGTTTTTCTGCTAATTCTTCAACTGTTACAACAGTATTTTCTTCAACAGTAGCCTGCAGGAGTTCATCGTCAAGCTCTATTGGTGGACCTGTCCGAGGCTCGTCATCAAGTTTGCGGTTCTGCTCGAAACTTTTCAAACCACCTCTGCACCTGTTGTTTACTCCAAATATGTCTGCAAGTTTCCGATAAGTTGAAGCAGCATTTTCTCCTTTATCGAATTCCCAAAGCATAACCTGGTGTAAGTGGTTTTTGGGGAGATCCATTTTAATTGAAATTTCAGCATGGACTAACTAACTTTCTCCAACAAAAACATGATAAAGAGTACGTAATGCTGTAATAAACAAAATATGTAAAAACAATTCAATTGTAAAGGAGGGATTAGTAATATCAACATAAACAGGCAGAGGTTTTTAAAACCGACATTACCTATGGGATGACCTGATATTTTGTTTTTTAATTTTAGGTCATTATGAAAAATAGCGTATTAAAAACACTGATAAATAATATATTAAAGATTAATAGATATCGTGTTAAAAAGCCCTATTTTAAATTTCCCCATTGTAAGATACGATATTTTATATCCGGAATATACAGTATTCGACACACCAGTGATCGAACAATAGATTAAATATTTACCATCCGGTAATCGAACTTGTGCAGTGATGACACACCTCCGAAAAGCCAACAGCTAATTTAGGCCCCTGAGTCAAAAGGCGGGAGCCTCGCCAAATAGTGATAGGAGAAAACAACTCTCTGAACACACCTTATACTTTGCACCTATGTTATTCGCCTTAAATATATTTCTACATAAATAGCATTGCTCTCGTAAATTCTACTGGATATTTACAGTAATTTAACTAAAATAAGAAATATATATATATATATATATATATATATATATATATATATATATATTTATATATATATATATATAGAGAGAGAGAGAGAGAGAAAGAGAAGCCTCGACAGGTTTTATCATGTTTTAATAATTAAAATCGAAAACTATGTTCGCCTCTACGTTTCTAACCAGTTTAACATTTACTAAACACACGCTCTATCTTCCAAATTTACAACAAAAAGGTACATTAATATTAAAAAGATAATATATTACTAATAAATATACGAATTTTGATTTAAAAAAAAAAAAAACTACACCCATTTCCTTTTCCATAAAAATGGCATCTGACGATCACTCCTAAGCGCTTCTAGTGAAGAAAATTTCAAGGGCTCAACTGACGATAGCGGCACTTCATGGTTCTATTTTTTACCGAGAGCAGATCATTTTTACTTTTTACCTACCGATGAATACTAATCTATCATACTTGTTTTATAATAGACGTCATAAATGTTTTATAGTACTAATTTATATTACATTTAATTTAATATGTATAACAATAGCAAACTGTAATTTAAATTGCTGATTTTTTAAATGTTTTTGTGTGTTTTTAGGACTAAAGATTTCAATAAAAACAAAATTATAGTAGAGGCAAATAATTTATCAATCCCTAATTAGATTGATCCTTCTATACCATCATGCGGATGTCAACTGTTTACATCCTTTGATAAAAATTTGATAAAGCGGTCATTATTTTTTATACACTCCATTACCGCAATTCCAGCCATTAATAAGAAAAATTGCCTCTGAATATTGCAGAGAGAGAGAAATGATTTATTGAAAACCAGTGCTACCCAAATACATTGGGTTGCTACAATGATCAATCCTTAGTTGGATATAATATATATATATATATATATATATATATATATATATATATATATATATATATATATATATATATATATATATATATATATATATATAATATATATATATATATATATATATATATATATATATATATATATATATATATATATATATTATGCTAGTATGCAACTTATAGATAATTGGAAAATTTATGGAACTAATCAAACATCAAAATTTGAACGCACACATCTACAGAGGAACAGTACAGGAAAAATATAAAAAATGAATATATATATATATATATATATATATATATATATATACACAAACTAATAATTAATGGGATATAAATAGTGGCTCTACAAGCGAAACAACACTAAATAATTTAATCTTAAATCAAACAAAAAAAAAAAATCGTAATTTTTATCTTGACTGTATTTCCTGACCAACAACTTTATTATTATTATTATAGCATAAAAACCGTGTAAAAAACAGTGCACTCCATCATTCCATATCATCAGTTTTTCACACTCACACGCTGGTTTTTCAATTTTTCACAACTGGTTGGTTGGTCTTCGGATTGGACTTCGGAGTGGCGTCACATAAAATCTATCAAGGCATTCACCTCCCTTCCAACGATATTTAAGGAAAGAATCGATTTTATAAATATATTCTTCTTCTTGCGGTTACCAGAATTACATAATAGATCTAAAATCTAAAATAGCTTGATCGTTATATTTTTGTTTACCACTCATTGATTTACTTAACTTAAAAATAGAATGGTCTCAACAACAAAGACCCTCATAATATCTCTCTCTTAGAGCTCATAATTTAAGTCTACATGCAGTGGAAAATATCCTAGGCACAAAATAACCCAAGATTTTACAACAAGATTAAAATATTTAAGAGACAACCTGTGACAGAGCAGACAGCAGCCTACGCAACCTTCGAAATAGGCATGAGTTCCAAAAATATGTCGGCCTCTTAAATTAAAAAAATGCAATCTTTATAAAGCAATGGTTAAATGTTCTTTTATTAACAATATAATATTGTTTTTTTTTTATATGTTATTGAATATAATAACTATGAAATATTGCCGTTGGTAGAATAAATCATATTACGAGCGATTGATACAGAGTGAGTGATTTATTTTGATCAGATTCTAAACAAGGAGTTCAGTACCCGCATTCAACCGGCCAGTTTTTCCTCCAAAGGTTCGGTACCAACTTTATCGAGTATGAGTCCCAAAAGGGTCCTCCAATAAACTGATCGGTCAACGGATGATAGAAAATAAAATGAATTTTTTGACATCTTCAGAGTCTAATCTTAGCCCGGGAGTTAAGAGTGCAGTGCCTTACCCCTCACTCCACTCCAACCACTCTCCAACGAGTGGAACGTGGAACGACCAGGAGTGTGAAATTCTGTGCAGAATTTTTGAATTGATGCGAAGCGGCTAGCATTCCATCGGTGCTAAACTTCATCACGCCACTCAAAAATTCAACCACCACAACTGATCAGTTGTGAAAAACTGAAAAACTAGAGTGTGAGTGAGAGAAACTGGTGAAGTGGAACGATGGAGTTCACAGTTTTTTTACACGGTTTTCAGACTATAATAATAATAATAAAATTGTTGGTCAGTAAATACAGTCAAGATAAAATTTACTATTTTTTTTTTTTGAGAATTTTTTTTCTTTTTTTTTTTAAAGATTAAATTATTGAGTGTTGTTGCACTTGCGAAGCCACTATTTATTATAACCCTATTAATTCTCAAGGGTTATATTAATCTGTACATTAAAATATTTGTAGACTGTAAATATTATAAAATAATCAAAAAATGTTTTACCAAAATTTTCAATTGGGTATTGTCAATAGTACATTTGCTAACTTCACCCTTCTGTCTGTTGATATAATTTTAATGAAATATTCGAAGATGATCTATAAAAAAAATTCAGCCTGCACATTATGTTTGAGTTGGCAAAACTCGAAAAGTAGTTGGTCTATTTTGATGCGGTTTTCACTATCACTTTGATAATTTCTTCCAGAAAGTTTATATACATTATTTTTTTCGAAATGCACCCACTAAGGAGAGAAAATTAAATCAAAAGATTGGTAATTTTTAAATCTTTGTCATGACAACTTCAAATATGTGGAAGCAAGTTTGTTAATAAAATCTGAAATTAAGGGGAAAAAAAGTGTGAAAATGTGAAACTAAATTGCCGTTTTGACAAATTTATTATAATTTTGATCCTGTTCCTAGAAAACGTCTAAATGAACTAAGTAAAGTATTTATTATTCATCTTGATATAAAAGTCCTATTTACCAAATTTTAAATATTTTACATTATATTTTAATATAATTTTTGATGAATTTATTATGACCTTCAAGTAAAGTACCCCTTTCGGTTCTTCAATTTCCACCAAAATCTAGTATATTATTTATATTGATATCAAAGTTTTATTTACCAAATTTGAGATGTTTTACATTATGTTTTAATATAATTTTTGATGAAAGTTGATTATGATCTTCAAGTAAAGTACTGCTTCCGGTTATCCAATTTAGACCAAAATCTAGTATGTTATTTAAATCAATATATAAGTTATAAATATTAAATTTCAAAAATTTTGCATTATATTTTAATATAACTTTTTATGGAAATCAATTATGATCTTCAAGTAAAGTACTCCTTCCGGTGATCGTGCAGAGACCAAAAAGGGAGGTTTACAACTAGATTTTACAACAATCCTAAATACAAAATTTTAACTTTCTACGGCGAACCGTTTTTGAGTTATCCGAGATACGCACGTACGGAAGCACATACAGAAGTCACTACGAAACTAGTCAAAATGGATTCAGATATTGTAAAAATGAATATTTCCGTCGAAATCTGAAAATCGAAAATTTTAGCGATTACAATACTTCCTTTACTTCGTACAAGGGAGTAAAAAACGGCCTTAAAATCCCAACTAATCCTATACGTCTTACATGATACGTTCTCAATAAACCTCATTCTTTGATATACTTTAATCCTTGACATACTCCATATCCTTTATAAAATCGCTTTTCTTGCCAAGAATCGACGCACCCACTTGCTCCGAATATGAAAACCTCCCAATAGGCGTTCATGACACAGAAGTACACTGACCCAGATATATATATATATATATATATATATATATATATATATATATATATAAATATATATATATATATATATATTTCTAATATATATTCCCACAGGTCCGTTTTGAACATTTGGGAAGGATTCAAGGATTTGCATATGCGATTTATGGCGATGGAGATTAGGAAGGATTCGAGGAGGTTTAGTGGAAGTTGGACTCGGCCAACGTTATATCAACAGAGTTGGTTCAATACATAGAAGAGCATGTCGGGCCATATCTATATATCTATATATAGGATTCAGATACATTAAAGCTACAAGACGAATAGTTACTTGGTTCAAATTGACTTTATTTTTATTTTTTTAAATAAAAACAACTGGTTTCTCATTTGATTAACTCTATTTAATTGTCATTCATGATTATGTTCCAGAGAGAAATGCTTTATTTACAGCAATGCTGCCCAAATACCTTGGGCTGCTACAAACACAGCATACTCATCAATCCACTATTGGACGTTATATATATCTATATATATATATATATATATATATATATATATATATATATATATATATATATATATATATAGATATATATATATATATATATATATATATATATATATATATATATATATATAACAATTTATTTTTTTCCTTCATTTAACTCTAAATACGTTATTCTCATCGCTACATTACCACATTATGTGTTCATATAATTTTTGATGTAAGTTTATTATGATGTTCAAGTAAACTACCCCTTTTGGCTCTTCAATTTCGACTAAAATCTATTACATTGTTTACATTGAAACGCCTTATTAACCAAATTTGAGATTTTTACATTATATTTTAACATAATTTTTTATGAAAGTTTATTATAACCTTCAAGTAGTGCCACTTCCGGTTTGCCAATTTAGATCAAAATCTATTGTTATTTAAATAAATATATAAATCATAAATACCTAATTTGAAAAGTTTTGCATAATATTTTAATATGATTTTCGTTTAAAATCTATTTTGACCTAAGGAAGTAAAAACATACATATAAACAAAATTATATGTTATTATTAAATTATTTTTTTTAATATTAGTTCTAATTATATGAGCAAAAATTAAAAAAAAAAAAAGAAGACAAAAATTATGTTAGAATATTTATTATTATTGAATGATTTCAAAAACAAAAAAGCCTTAAGTATCTCAAAGAATAGGAAATAACTAACTAGGCAACGTTTCGCCAATTCAGTGACAGCACATTTGGTTAATCTTTTTCAGACAGTAAATGTGGAATGTGCTGCTTCTTGTCTGCATTAATAGATCTTACTTTTTTTTTTTTTGTACTTATAATACCTTAACTGGAAAAACGTTGACTGGTTCGTTATTTACGCTCTGATTATCATTATAATTACCGAAACCGAAATTGTAACTGAGTTCCCATTTTTTGTATAGAATCACAGAAGAATTCAGTACCCATCTCTTGATCTAGCCCAAGTCAATATTATCCACACTTGGAATATGAGTCTGAAGGACATTAAGGTGTTCTAAATACAGCTAGTTAAAAAGTAAAATAAAAGGCTAAACATAGAGGCCAATAGCTAGGACAACATCCTACAGATTGAGCCCCGCTGGCGAAGACTTATTGGCTCTGAATTCTCAGCGCTCAATGGCTCTAAGCCAACACAATCTATATCTCTCAGCTCACAACATGAGAGCACAACACAGCTCGGACAGAAATAGTGGGCCGATAACAATCCTTCGAGTTGAGTGTGCTTCCAACCACTCCTACATAACGTATGTATAATTAAAAACTCTCATCAAATAATAGGAATAAGTATAAATACCTATTTCATAAAAAAGAAGAGGAAATCGTTATTTTTATGCATAATCCCATTCCCTCTCCCTTTGTCCGGAAACTGACATGTAAAAAGTTGAAAACACAGTTGAAACTTTTCGGAGAGTTTCATAATACCAAATTTTAGCAAACAGCACAAAGGGCGTACAATATTTTAGAAATCACAAATTTAAAAAGATAATATTAATAAAAACCAATCGGTTTTTTCTTTTGGTTTATTATTTTTAATAATGAACCTTTGTAATCCACCAAGAGAAAAAAAAATCAACTCCCGCTCGAAATGTGAACTTTTACGTTTCAAAATACACAAAATCCAAATATCGATTTAAAGAAATCCGTCCGTCCGGCTTCCGCGGCTATTCTCAAAAACTACGGGAATGATTTTCTTAAAATTTAGTAACGAAGTCACTCCAGACATGGGCATATATGCCAATGGTATGATATTATAAGCCTAAAAGGTAGAGGAAGAATGGAAAGTGTTGTGAAATCAGAATACCAAGGCAATACAAAATTAATAAATAAATCAGTATGAAGCTTTTGGTTTATTATTTTCAAAGTGAAAAATGAAACTTTGTAATCGATCAAGAGAAAAAAAAATTTAACCCTTTCCTCAAAATTTGAGGTTTTACGTTTCAAGACATGTAGAATACAAGTTTCGAATTTAAAAAACTCCGTCGGCCCAAAATTATTTATTATTAAATTCATTTGATATTAGACCAGGCGGTCAATACATTATAATTATCATGTAAGGGGGACTTAAGACGAACATGAACCACTTGGTAAAACAAAATTTTTCGGATATAAGCCTCCTCAGATTCCAAAAGCATAACTTTTGAGGAAATAAGATTTAAGGTTAGAAACTGGATAACTTACAAGTATTGGATAACGTAGGGTACTAGACGTATACATATATGTGTCTGGCGGAAGCAAAATATATAACGGATTTTATTTATTTTTAATACATAACATTACGAGGAGGTTAATGAGTGTGGAACTGGCTAGCATATCACTTGTAGCACCTTGGAACCTGCTCCAGTGACTGAATAACCGCTTCTGGTGTATTGCGGGTCAGGGGTTAGTGTTTTAAACAATTATAAAGCATTTCCTCACTGAACTATCCAAAAAAATTGTAATTGTTCACTTATTTTTAGGCCTGACGAGTCTTATTTGTTTATCAAATCATCTAACTAAAAAATGTAATAAAAAGTGAAATCCTAATATAGTTTCTCAAACTTTGAATATATATCTCGCCGAGAATTGAGTAGATACAGTTAAGGGGAAAATATTAAAATTAAATTTTATTTTTAACAATTTTTTTTTAGAATCTAGAAAAACTTGGGAAAAAATGGTTAGACTCAATATGATGGATGAAATTTAAAATAAAAACAACCAATTTGAATAGTCAGCAATGATAAATAGACTTTTTCTTAAGAGGAAAAGTGTTCGAATATATATATATATATATATATATATATATATATATATATATATATATATATATATATATATATATATATATATATATATTTTTTTTTTTTTTTTTTTTGCTGACTAATTAATGAGTATATTACATGAAAATCCTTTATAAATTATTAAGTTCCTATTTGAATATTAATACTTCCCTTCTCCCCCTCAAGAAAAGGTTTCTCAGAATTTTACTTAGTTTTTATTAAAAAATACAAAAGAAATAACTCAATTTAATGTTATACAACATTTCCTCCTAATTATGCATAAATGAAACATCTAAGTAAATGTAAAAAGAATAATTTTGTATTACTAAACAAGTAATTTATTTCTTGTTATAATATTTATAGCTTATATTTGTTGAAAGTAGTCTTTTAAAATAAAAGATAAATTTAAACAGTGTTTTATCTATAAACAGAAATATTTATTCTGAATTATATTTGTATTACATATGTATATAATGTAATTCTTGAGATATTTAGATTAAATTATTTCACGCTTAAAATAGAATTTTCAATCAATGTATACAATAGAAAAAAAAAATGTCATCTTTGAAATGCAAATAACTAATCGAAAAAAAATAGAGGAATTTTCCATTGTGATTTTGGCGGATTCTTAAGTTCGCTGTCAGAATTGTACATTATGTCCTTTGAAAACAGTCAAACTTATCAAATTTTTAAATGTGAAACTTTAAATAAATTCTAGATATTTAATAAAGCTAAGAATGATGTTTTCAACATTTCAAATGGTGTTTTATGGTGTTTAAAATGACATACTTAAATATTAAAACCGCTATTAATAGAAAATGAACTTGATTTGTTTAAACATTCACAGCTTAGAGAATATCCAAAATGGCGGTATATTAATTTAAAAATTCTCGATCTTTGAACATTATCAAACTATATTTATTTCAGTAAGTGGCATTACTTAATTCAAGTTTCTTGAAACATTTATTGGATGTGATAATTCTAAATAAAGTTAAACTAAATAATTACTAAATTGCTTGCATTCTAATAATGAATTATTTAAATAAAAAATTAGTTATTAATGATTCAAATTGTGTTTAAAATAAGGATATAAGAAAGTGTTTTTTAGAACGAATTTCCTTCAAGAAAAACTTTGAAAAATAACTTACATTATCGATTGTAAAAAAAAAAAAATTAAAATTTTCATGCATCATATAAAATTGATAACTCACAGCAAAAAGATCCAATATGGCCTTCTATCTTGAAGTTCACTATCCGCCTTGTTCTTTAAAACAGGCAGATTTCGAAACGAAATCAAATAATACACTAACCGAGAACTAAAGAACCTTAAATAAACCAACATTATAACATTTAAAATACTTTTCACTTATTTTAAATAAAAATTAACAATTGGACACAGCCCGAACCGCGCACCAGAGACTAATTGAATCTGAATTGTTCAAGTGTGACGGATGCTGACTTGATCATAGAGAATGCTGCCATCTGATTGGTCGAAAGTTACAGCCACTGCTGACCCTATTACAGCCTAGGAAAAAATATGGAAATATTCAAACGAAGCGATTCTTTATAACAGGAGCATCACTCTTTGTTCACAGGTATTTTATATTATTGTTATATATTATTATCATTGTTAATAGTATTCTATATGTATTAGTATTATTTATATTAGTATTATTCACGTTTAAAAGGATAAATTTCGAATAATTATGGAAATTTTAATTTTAATTTTTTTTAATCCTAATAATGAAAATGGTCATTATATCAAACGACATTTTTTAAATTTCTAGATGAATATTTTGTAAATGTTTTCACATTGCCTCTTTCAATAAATCTTATATCTTTTGAAAATTGTACATTCAAATTATTGAAGGATTTTTTTTTATAAAAGATTCATTCTGATTATAGTTCTATATAGAAAAAAATTGATTTTAAAAATATTTGTTTAATAGGTTCATCATTATTAATTATTTGACAAGATTAGAATTAATTTTATGAAAATTATTTATTTTAATTTCTTTCTGTTTTTTAGCAAAATTTAAGTTATGTTTCATGGGTTACAACAGAAATTTAATTTAAGATTAATAAGAATTTGACTGTTGTATATAAGAAATCCTTGATTCCATAATTATATAGGTAGTAGGGGTATTAACGGTGACCTCAATGTATTTTAAAAAATAATTATACGATTTTATCATTAATAAATGATTTATTTTTAAAAGCAATACACTAAATTCTTACATTAAGAATAGTGTATTAATATATACATAAATTAATATGTTTTAATATTCGCGCGCACACTAGTATATCATTGCCCCACTTCAATAGTGTAACATCTCAAAAAAGGTTACATAATTCTTAACAATAAGGAGAAGATCTATGGAGTTCAACTCTGTAATATCTCGAAATATTTTTTTATCAAAATGTTCTTTCATTTTCACTGTTGAATTGCATGGATCTTTCCCTTACTGCTGAGATATATATATTTAAAAGTGATCACTTAAATTAACTGTCATAGAAAACTTTTAAAATTAAGAATCCGAATGATACGATTTTAGTTATCAATTATATCCCAGTACGATTAAACAACATATATCAAAATCATTGTATTCACCTAAAACAAGCTAGTTGAACACATCTTATATGAATAAACAAAAACTAACACTGTTGAAATAATATATTAAAATAATCACAGAACTAGACACCAGAACCGAACCGTGGTTAATATAAGACTAACTGATATTAAGGAAGAGAGAGGCCAGCAGCCATATTGAAAACTGTTAACATTGTTGTAGCTAATTCGATTGGCAGTCTAGCGGCGATGAGGATATTCGATTTAAAAAAGAGCTTGTTCTATATTATATATGTATATATTCTCATTTGGAATAATTTCTTACATATGTCGAATTAAGAACGTTTTGTTTGTCATTTTGTTTATATAATATTATTTTTTTATATAATAATTTAATTTATTATGGAAGATTAATTATTTAGTTCTTAAACATCTAGCTGTGAACATCATAACATAACATCTTCCTTATCATTTAATTTAATTATTTAAGTGTTCTTTTGAACATTTTAAATATTTGACTGTATATAATTGACAAAACATATTTTATATGGATTATGTTAATACAAGGAGAATACTTACAAAAATTTCATTAAAAAATGTGAACTTATATAAGTTGTAAATGAATAAATGAGGCAAAGAGGTATTTTGGACATAATTTGTTAAATTTTAATAAAATGATTAAGAACTCAATATTTGTATTAACATTATTATAAATACAGATATATTAGCACCAAAACAATACTACAAAATCTAACAGCCGTCTGTCCTGAAGTACTGTCACGACAGTGAGATAGTGTAGCACTGTCCTTTTGTTGACAGTAGCAGTAAACCTTGCGACAGTTGAAATAATTACGTATGTAGAACAGCTGACTAGCGATTTGTAGATCAACAAAGCGTTTAGGTTATTTACCTAAGAACCTAATTTAGGTTTATCGCTGTCCCTAACTCACTAATAAAACATCAAATCGATATTTTCTCAGCCAGTACTACAAACCTTATTGTATTATTTTTTTTTTAAAGTTAATCTTCATTTTTTTATCATTTAAATATGAATCATGAATTAAATTGTTTTTAATAAAAACCTAAAATAGATTGTTATCACGTTAAATATTAAAACTAAAAACCTTATATTTTTTCTAAAAGAAATATACACGATAATAAATAAATAAAACAACAAACATAAGTTCTCCAAGCAAAAACAAAAATTTTGTTATTGTGGCACTCTTCTTCCAAGCCTGCGATATATTATCAACTATCGTGTCAAACCTGATAGTGCGATAGTACTGCCATGATAGCAAATGCTGTCATGACGGCAACTGTCGTACAGTTTACACCATGGATAAAACTATCGCGGTTTTTCGTTAATTTCTTGAAAACGGTTGGTACCGTTTAAAATATTTTATTTAAAAAAATTAAAAGCATAAAATTTCCTACAATAATGTACCTATTATTTTTTTGGTATCTGTTACAGCTTAAGAAATAGGCGCTCTTCTGAGTAACAAACGGTAAAGACGATAAAAAGAAAACTACAGTTCCAATTGACTGCTTTGAAGATAGTATATTTCTTAAACTATAACAGATACGAAAAAAAGGAATATTCTGTTAGGAAATTTAAAGTTTTTCAATTATTATAAGAAAAGTTTAGCCTACAACCAATCGTTTTCGAGATACATACAACCGAAGAACGTGACCTTCCTTCTCCCTGCTCTCTTTGCCGCTGCTCCTAAACCCGAGGACTTCTATTATGTTTACCTCCTAGCTAGTCCAAACATAGTCCTGAAATCAAATAAGGCCGTCCCGTTATTTCCGTCTTATTAGGGATTGATCCTTCTATACGTCATGCGTACGTCAACTGATTTCCGTCTTGACAAATCCCTCATTGACTGGCCTAATATTCTTATTTCAAACCTATTCGATATGAATGCAGAATTTTTGACAGCTTATCAGAAAATATAATTACAATAAGTAACTAACTCTCCAAGGACATATTGAAGGACAGCAATGATAAATAAAGGTCTATAATAGTAATCCTACGATACACTTATCTAAGTTTAAGTTCGAACATAAGTGAAGTACAATTTTATATATTTCATTATTTAATTAGAATAGTGAACTAGGTATTGCTAATAAGAAATAATAATTAACAATTAGCAATTGAAGAATTTTATTTTAATAAAAATAAATTTGAACCATTAAAAATTATTTAGAGTATTGGATTCAATGGTGAAGTCGTACAGCGTCCGACAGTAAAACATGATGATTTCAAAATAAAATCGTTTATTACAGAATTTTTTTTTTTTTATTAACAATTCGATGCGTCGCTAATAACTAAAATTTAAATTTTGATGCGATGTTAAATAAATATCAATTAAAAAAAAAAATCAATGTAAAATTTTACCTTCGTATCGACGCAATTTACTTTATAGGAAACACAAAACTTTTTTCTCCAAATAACATTTTTTTTTTTCCAATTTCATTGTATACATCAGTTTATTAAGATGGCAAAACTTTTATAATTACGATATATTTTCAAGACTTTTAGCAATGATCAAAGCTGAGAGTCGTCAGTATTTGGTGCTTAAATCATCAAGTCTTTTTTTAGACCATTTCCAATTTTTTTTTTTCGATATATCGTGAGCGGAAATCGATATAGATGGTATTTAAGTCCGATAATAAATTGGCACGAAGAGCTACAAATCAGGTTATAGATTATAGGTTATAGGTTATAGATCAGGATAGAGCTAACTGGCGAAGGCTCAATGAAGAGGCCAAAGACCACGTCGGTCTGCAGCGCCACTGAGTGCGAATATGACAAAAAAAAAAAAACTTCGTTACATTTTTAATTTTTGGTGCCATGATAGTTAATTAGTAAAAAAAAAAAAAAATGGCCAAAAGGTCACAAATCCATATATTTAATTTCAAATTACTTCTACATTTCGACCATCTCTGAAAAAAAATGTAATTGTTTGGTCGATATATATTTTTACATTTCTATAAATCGTTAACTATTATTTGGCCAGATACTACCAAGAATGCATAAATTTTAATGGAACATATTCGGCAAACGTAGTGTTTAGAAAATAGTTTTTTTTTTAAATTAGTAAAATAAAGAGCCAATAGGCCCTTAATTGAATTATTTCTTTAATTTCAAATTACTCGCGCCAGTAAGTCTGTAAAAAAAGTACTTAGCATATATATATATATATATATATATATATATATATATATATATATATATATATATATATATATATATATTTAATGTTACACTGTAGAAGAATATACGTTTTTACATCTATATAAATACTTAGCTATTATTTCCTTTATCAAATGCCTATTACATATAACGCACTTTTCTTGTTCACATGAAACAACGTCATTACTTTTTTTTTTTCTTTATCCTATTTTATTAGTGCTACAGTGTTATTTTACCATAGAAAAATAATACCGAAAATAGAACAAAAGAAAAAATAGTTGTAACGTTGTTTTATTTAAACAAAAAAATACAGTGCGTTGTATGTAGTAGGTTTTTGATAAATGAAATAATGTTTCATCTATTTAGGTATTATTTTACCTATGCTAAAATATCACAAAACACTAATAAAATAGAAAAAAGAAAAAATTTGTAATGACGTTGTTTCATGTAAACAAGAAAATACAGTGAGTTGTATGTAGTACGTATTTGATAAATGAAATAATGGTTAAATATTTATCCATTAAATGTAAAAACATATATTCTCCTACAGTATAGAATTAAATGTATACATTGACTAAACAACTATGTTTTTTACAGACTTGAGAATGGCCTGAGTAATTTGAAATTAAACAAATGAATTTGGTAACCTATTGGCACTTTATTTTACTAATTTAAAAAAAAAAAAAAAAAAAACTATTTTCTAAACACTACGTTTGCCAAATGTCTTCCATTAAAATTTATGCGTTATTGCAGTAGTACCTGGCCTTTCGTAGGATAATAACGGGTTAACGGGATAATTCTGGGAGATCAGCCTCAGTTTTGATTTTATTTACACTCATAAAAAAAAAAAAATTATTAAACCAGGATTTCATGCTCATTTTTGTTGAAAATGAGAGTTTTTCACTTCATTTTTTCTTTTTTTTTATTGTACGCCAAATTGGAATTATTGTCTTCCCAAGCGGGAATCGAATCCGGACTCGGGATTTAAGGAGCCAGTGCCTTATACACTAAGCTACCCCACTCCTAAAATAATAATAATAATCTTAATGATTTTTATAACATTTTAAAATAAATAAACAACCTAGGAAATCAATACTCCGTGTCTTAAACTGTTAAATAGAAGTTTACCCTGGTTTGCTTTGACATAGATAAGAAAATCCATCACTAGGCTTATCTGTACACTCAAGCACCGTGTATTTTAAATATTGAATCTTCCCAGTACCTGAACAGCTTTAAAGATAGCCATTCGGAAAAAACGGTATAGTTATTTCAATATTTTTAGAAATACAAAAAATAACTCTATTTTTAACACGTTATTTTAATTTCACCATTTAATCTATCCGGTTATTGCTATTACTAATTTATTTAGTTATCACTATTATTTTTTAGCAGGTTACGATCAGCTGGCCTTATCATAGAGGTAATTTACCAGCATTTTCATTTCTTCTTCATATTTATTTAAAACCTTTTTTGAAAAGTTTTAAATATTGAAAAAGACCCTACATTGGGTTCAAGAGACAATACTTCTTACCAACTAATATTACAATTACCAAATAATTCTAACCTAACCTAACCAACTATTGAACCTAACCTAACCAACTACTGTACCTAACCTAACCAACTAGTGAACCTAACCTAACCAACTAGTGAACCTAACCTAACCAACTAGTGAACCTAACCTAGCCAACTAGTGTACCTAACCTAACCAACCAGTGAACCTAACCAAACCAACTAGTGAACCTAGGCTAACCAACTAGTGAATCTAACCTTACCAACTAATGTACCTAACCTAACCAACTAGTGAACCTAACCTAATCGACTAGAGAGCCTCACACACTTCAGGGACAATCTTCGAAATGCTCTGTTAAGATATTAATGAGAATATGGTTGACCGTGGAAAAATATGAAAGAGAATCTTGGTTGGGGGTGCGGTCAATAAATGAACACACAAATAAGAAAAACTTATTATAGTGCCGACGTTTCGGTCCAAGTTATAGACCATCGTCAGGTCTAAGAAAAAACAAAATTACAAAAGATGTAACAACTTTTTTATTATTACTGGTACTGCCACTGTTGTTACATCTTTTGTTATCTGGTTTTTCTTAGCCCTGATGTTGGCCTAAAACTTAGGCCGAAACGTCGGCACACATTACAATAAGTTTTTTCTTATTTGTCTGTTCATTTATTGACCGCACCCCCAACCAGTATTCTCCTTCACTCTGTTAAGATATTTTGAATAGGTGGCTCAAACTTGAGAATAAATCCCCAGATAATAAAAATCTCGTAGCTCACCATCATGAGAACTGATCACATATCTACTGTCCCATCCTTTTGTTGTAACTTTGTTATAAAATAATATTGGTCTTAGTTATATAAGTTATGTAACGAATCGTTCGAAACTTTTACAACGAAATTGTTATAAAATAAGTCTTTTCTTATAGAGTATGGACCCAGCTTCCAAGACCCTTGATGGATTATAGTGGTAAAGGTTTGTTTGGTCTACCGATAGCTTTGAGCAATCTTAATCAAATTTAAAAAAATCCAGGTGCTCGTATCACACAACTTTTTCTTACTAACCAACTTTGAGAAGAAATTAATTTAACACAACTATAAACCACAGACAATCCTTGCTCGTTTAAAAACACCAGTTTCTTTATTATTAACGACGGCAATACTTCCCGTGGTACTTGAGTAATTAACGGTCGACCACAGTTCTGTTAGTATCTCTTATAATATACAATGTAACCAAATGAAATGTAACTAAAATTTAATTTTTTAATGGCCTCACATAAATACCCATAAAGACCGGTGTTATCAGTGTCAGGTTATGACGTACAACATCACTAAGATGGACAGCTTAGTACGTAAGAACCCTTCTCCTTACCATATGTCCATATATATAGGTAAGTGAAAGTGAAAATTATAGATGGTACAATGTTATATGAATATTATTCATTTAAACCAATTATTTACCATATGTTTTTCGAACTCGTTTCATAGTAAAATTTATGCATTTTCCGTCACTCTCCGTTACCTTCAACAAGTTTATATGTTAGATATTATTTTTTCTAAAATCTTTAGCTTTCCAATGCTGTATTATTAAACAATATATATTACTAATCTTATTATCGGAAATTCGTTTTGAACCTGAGAAAATGTTTCCCCTTACTTCTCATTCAGTTAATTATCGAATACTTTCAAAATTTTTGTTTATCTTTTTTACTTCCTTGTACGAAGTAAAGGAAGTATTGTAATCGCGAACATTTTCGGTTTTCAGTTTTCGACGGAAATATCCATTTTGACTAGTTTCGTCGTAGCGTCTGTACATACGTTCGTATCTCGCATAATTCAAAAACGGTTAGCCGTAGAAAGTTGAACTTTTGTATTTAGGATTGCTGTAAAATCTAGTTGTGAACCTCCTTTTTTGGTCACTGCTTGATTACCGGAAGAGGTACTTTACTTGAAGGTCATAATTGATTTCCATAAAAAATTATATTAAAATACTATGCAAAACTTCTCAAATTTAGTATTTATAACTTATATATTGATTTAAATAACATACTATATTTTGGTCTAAATTGGAAAACCGGAAGTAGTACTTTACTTGAAGGTCATATTAGATTCATCAAAAATTATATTAAAATATAATGTAAAACATCTCAAATTAGGTAAATAGGACTTCTATATCGATATGAATATATTTACTAGATTTTTGTTAAAATTGGTGAGCCGAAAAGGGTACTTTACTTGAAGGTCATAATAAACTTACATCAAATTTTATATTAAAATTTAATACCGAAATCATTTGTTTTGGTAATACAGGTTACAAACGAAATTTGGTTTCCAATCTAATAAAACATTTTTATTATTTGTTTTAAGTGATAAAATTGATTTTAAAATACTGGTTTTCCTCAACATTTGTGAGATGAACAAGTCTGCAGCAGGAGAATAAGACATAAGTTAAGTGGGTTTTTCCGCTTAAAATGTCGAAACTGTCGATTTCCAATGGTTTATCAAGTGACATAGACAGTTCTAATGTTGCCAGGGAACACGAAGAAATCTCTCAGGAAATTTTTACATACTGAAAGAAAACGACATATAATAATGGAATGAGACCTCCAGAAACAAGAGTATGTCTCTGTGTGTGTCAATAGATAGATTTCGCGACGCCGGGTGTCGTTTTTGAGATACTGCAATCTTCGGAACCTAGTAACCAAATTGAGGATCACTTTTTGAGCCACCGATTTATAGTTTAATAGACGTACAAGGAAGTCGTGTTGTCCACATCAGATATATTTTATTACTAATAGCAATGAGAGACAGTTAATTATTTCAAATTAACAAAACGTACTTTAACAAAATTAAGAAAACGAAGCCATATTGAAAATTCGGCATTTGAAAGCTCCGTCACACTATTTCAATGAGGATATGACCTGGCCGATATTAAAGATCATTTAATACAACTTGAATCAAAATCGTTAAAACCGTTTTTGAGGAAAATGTAAAAAAGTGTAAAATAGGTTATATCAAGTGGCCCTTCCGTGGTATTTACAAACTGATTGTGAGTGTATTCGGAACTTTATTTTTTTTATTTTAATAAATATTTTTTCACAACTATCACTTTATATATTTAAAAAATATCTGATGTGGACAGCACATGACTTCCTTGTACGCCTATTAAACTATAAATCGGTGGCTCAGAAAGTGATCCTGAATTTGGTTACTAGTTTCCGAAGATCGCAGTATCTCAAAAACAACACTCGGCGTCGCGACATCCATCTATTGACACGCACACACACAAATAGGGAGGAAAACCGGTATTTTACACTAAATTTTAACACTCAAAATAAGTAATAAAAATGTTTAATTGGATTGGAAACCAAATTGCGTTTGTAACCTTTATTACCGAAACATATAATTTCTCTTTTAATTTAAATATAAGTTTTGATGTAAGCTTTATGACCTTCAAGTAAAGTACCCTTTTCGGCTCACCAATTTTAACCAAACTATAGTAAATACATTTAAATCAATATATAAGTTATAAATACTAAATTTGAGAAGTTTCTCATAGTATTTTAATATAATTTTTGATGGAAATCAATTATGACCTTCAAGTCAAGTACCACTTTGGTGATCAAGTAGTGACCAAAAAGGGAGGTTCACAACTAGATTTTAGGACAATCCTAAATACAAAATTTCAACTTTCTACGGTTAACTGTTTTTGAGTTATGCGAGATACGAACGTACGTATGAACAGACGCCACGATGAAACTAGTCATAATGAATTCAGAGATGGTCAAAATGGATATTTTCGTCGAAATCTGTAAACCGAAAATTTTCGCGATTACAATACTTCCTTTACTTCGTTCAAGGAAGTAAAAATGATAATTCTCTTAAAAAGATTCTCAAGAAGTGGAATCACAAGCCAGATAAGTGAAAACTATGTTTTTTTTTTATGCAATATAATATTTAAAAGTGCTAATTGTAAGTACAAGATTATTTGGTGTCTTATGTATCTTCCTAATCCTCAACATAATTTTATGTTCTAAACATTTCTTCTCCAATATGTAACTGATATCCAACCTGGAAAGGGGAAGTTTTTAAAATGGGAGTTAAAAGTAAAAATTCAACTATTGAAAAGCGGCTTCAATAGAATAGGGTGAAAACTTAAAAAAAAAATTGTGAAAACGTGAGGATGCCTATGTCTACTGTCAGAGATATGATAAAAAAAATCCGTGAGCAGTAGAATTCCGTCACTATAGTCGTAGTTTCACGTTAAAAAATATATGAAAACAGGGGAATAAGAAAAAAATTGAGACCCACAAAAGAAAGTTCCCTAAGATACCGAAATTTACATGTACTCTTATTATATGGTTCTGCCTCTCCGCTGATCTTCCATACAGAAAGTCCTTCATACCGAATTTCAGCTCATTTGACCCAAAGGGGTTTTAAAGGTGCACAAATGTTTTAAAAAATCGGAAAACCCAGGAGGGAACCAAGTCGAGACCCCCGAAGGACACTTTCCCGACACCAACTCAATTCACATACAAATTTTCAGCCCTATAAACTAATATGGTGGAGCTGTAGCGATGCGCAAAACTCTAAAAACGCAGAAATTTCAGGTAAACATACCGAAATTTTGACTGGAATTTATTCATTCTTTAATGGTATCGTTCTGCCTTGAAGAAAGCCCTGCATACCGAATTTCAGCTCATTTGACCCAAAGGGGCCCGCTGGAGGTGCTCAAATGTAGCGGGGAAAAATATATATATATATATCAGACATCTCCAAATCTTCCATAATCGAGCTCTAGAGGTTGTGAAACGGATAGAAAACGCAGTCCCGCCGCTCACCGCCGATCTTCGACCCACTGCAATAGTCTATTTTTTTCGGGGAAAACACGGCTAAAAATATACACGACTGAAAATCGGTTTCACTTATCATAAAAAAAAAAAAAATAAAAGGCCGTCCAAAATTGTTGAATGTTAGAGATGAAAGACTCATTATTAATAAAAGCATTCATAGACGAAATTATGGATAGATTCAAATATATAAATTTTAGTGATCCAATTTTTCAAAACGAAATAATTAAATTTTAGTGCGACCTGAAGGGTGTATTGATTTAAATGTTTTTAATTCAAACTTACGTCAGATTTGGTTTTAGCACTATGAAAAACCCCTATATTCATATTTTCGGGAAAATTTAAAAATAAAAATTTTTGGTCTAAAAATTTTGCCGAGGGTTTATCTCTAACCTTCAAATTTTTTTTAAGATTTTTATATATATACTTTTTATATATATGGAAAGAAGAAACTCACTTCTTTGTAACAAGTTCAAGAACGTCTGTTAAACTGAAGATGAGATACAGAGCTTCAAACCCTAAGGTAATTTTTGTTTTCGATAATTTTTTCAACATTAAGGTTTTTTTATATACTGAATACAAATCTGCAATCATTTCTGGTTTGAAAAAATCTATGAGGCTAGGTTAATTAATAATTTAAACACTTTTTAAAATTTATTCGGCCAAAAATAAATTATTTTTTTATGTTTATATTTTTCTTTGAATATACTATAAAAAAACAATCGTTTAGCTGAAAAAATCATATCGATATCATATCGATCATATCGACATCATATCGATCCAAACACGAGATATAAAATAAAGCATTTTCATCATGTTTTATTTTATTTTTTCTCAGCTCCTAGGGCCCATTGGATAAAACGGAAGGATATGGTCAACTTTTTTTCAGTTTACTCCCTTTGTCGGTATACGTAATTTCAGTTACGCACAAATTTTCGTTTTTGAGCTACGCTGTTCCATACACTCAAACACAGACCATTTTGTGAGACTTGGTTATTTGGACCCAGGGGGCCTTAAAACGCGAAGCTATTTCCATTGAAAAATAGGATTCGAAATTTTTCACGATCGCAATACTCCCTCCCTCCCCCCTCGCTATAAAGTGGAACCTTGCTCAACGAGAACCTAACTTTTCTCGCTAGTGCTTCATCTGCGGGTGTTTCGCACTCGTTGCGCATTACATCACATACATTAATTTATGTAGATGGAAAAAATTGTTTCGCTTGACGAGTATTTCGCGTTACGATTAATATTCTGGAACGAATTATGCTCGTTACGCGATGTTCCACTGTATATTTAATAAAGAGCTAAGTGAAAGTAAAAATTCTACACCAACTATTTTTAGTTAAATGATGATTTTCTTAATGAAGCTTTAGGCCAGGAAAATAAATTTGAATAATTAACGAAACGAAAATGAAAAAAAAAAAAAACAGGTCGTTTTAATTTTTAAAAAAAATCTTTTTTCCATTTAATACTTTTTCACAATGTGGTATTATTACTTATAATTTGATAAAAATCATGATCGCCCAATTAACTTTTCATGATAAGAGAATAGTTGGGTCAAGTCGATAAGTGAAAACAATGATCAGCGTTGATTGTAGGTGTAATTATTGTTAAATTAATAGATTTCAATGGATATCAATGATTTGCGCATATTTATGCAAAATGGTTTTAATTTAGCACTGATTATTTAATTAATTAATACGACGAGTAAAAGCAGTTAATATTATTCATTAATTCATTGTTTTACTAATCGTTTATAATGCTTTGATATAATGAAGAGGTGTTGTGCTAATATACACCGCATCTAAAGAGTGTAAGACAACCCTAAATATTGTAATCCTTTGTAAGTTAATTGCAATAGTATTTTTCAATTTGAGTGAAGAATTATTTTATATTCTTCTAATTCATAAAGGGTGATAAAGATAGTATAATTTAATAAAAAATATTTTCTTTAACAAAAACAAAAATTAATAAAAAAACTTTGCAGGAACTGGTTTTTAATTATCTCTTAGGAACAAACAAATTCTTTTTATTTATTCAGTTGGATTACCTTTGACTGGAAAATATCTAAATTCCTTTGGTTTTTCAATTTCTTTACTCTTATTGCTCGCCTTTTTCAGTTCATTTAAAATTTAATCAATTTGAATAACTACTTAATAATTGTTTCAATAATTTTTATTTACATTATCATAGCAAAAATCATTGCAAATCATACTTAAAGATTACATATTGTCTTTAATATTTGAAAGAAATTATAATAAAAATGTTCTGTTTTGTTATAATTTATTCAGGTGGTATTAATAGATATAATATTTACCTGATATTGTAACTGTCGGTAGGGAACGTAACCAATACAGGTCATTACTACTGCATAATTGCCGTTACTATATAATTATTTTCGACGAATGGAATCCAATTATATCATGCTTATTATCTGTTTCCATATATTATATATCATTTTTTTTTTTACGCGATTGTAAAACAGTGTTTTAAAGTTATTGAAATGATTACGCTGCATTTCGAATGAATTAATCATATGATTTCATATCGACAACTCTGTTATATTTGCCTAATTTACTAACAATTGGGCTATTATTAAATGTTGGCATTTTTTGGTTCTCGAGCCCTTACAAGTTGGAAATACTTGCACAAAAAATATTTTGAATCGCGTCTTCATGAAACGCAGACAACAGGTTGAACCTCACACAAGTTGGGTAATATTGATAATTGTCCTCAACAGTATTGGATCCAAAGTATCAATATCAAACCACAGCTGATTCAAGAGCAAATAAAAGCACAGATAATAAAAGCTATTTATGATTAGGTCATTAAGTAACTCCTTCTCTATTGTCCCGAAACTATATATATATATATATATATATATATATATATATATATATATATATATATAGAGAGAGAGAGAGAGAGAGAGAGATAAAATGATAAATAGCGTTTCGTTACTAATCTTAACAATGCTTGACATGACAAACATTAAATTAAAATTATCAATAAAAAAAAAATTACTTAAATAACATACATAAAAAAAGAAGTAAAATTTTACGAATTTCCAAATACAGACCAAAATATTTTGAATAATTAAGTTCGAATTTCTAATTATTTATTAATTCCAGCAAATTTCAAAAATACAAGCGTAACAATTCAGATCCTATAGCTCAAATTTTATGTATAGCGTGTGTGCCTCGAAATTTCTCTTAAATTCTCCAAACAATGCTTCTTTCTTCGGGCCAAATATTATATGGAATGCTTTAATTAATATTTTCTAAGATATTAAGACGTTGTTCTTCCTTCGACGTAGAAGGTCTCAATTCGCAACTGTAAAGACCTAGTTCAAAATAAAATGCAAAAGAAAAGATTCGATTTTAGAGGTTACCTGTTAATTATCGTCGTTACATAATAATAATTGTATTAATGTTTTTTTAATTAACTGTTTTTACTTCCTTGTACGAAGTAAAGCTAGTATCGTAATCGGGAAAATTTTCGGTTTTCTGATTTTGACGGCAATATTCATTTTGACCATCCCTGAATCCATTTTGACTAGTTTCGTCGTGGCGTCTGTACGTACGTTCGTATCCCGCATAGCTCAAAAACGGTTAGCTGTAGAAAGTTGTAATTTTGTAATTACATCAGATATTTTAAACATATGCCCGCAATCACCCAGCAAAACAGATAGTATGGGCAAGTGCAGACCTCTGTTATGTGACAACTGTTTTGTCGATACAACTGTGGACAAGCGAATTAAAACCAAAATTATTTGTTTAATATACTTATTCAATTATATTCCACATCCCACTTTCATAACTCAATGAAGATTGTAAAATGTGAACTCCATTGTAATTGTAAACTCCAAAAGCTGTCCTATTTGAATAATGAGTCTTCCAGATACATCGTAAGCACTTAGCCCTTAAGGAAGGTGCAAGTGTGTACTAATTACTCTTAAATTGAATTATCAATCTCACAGAAATGGACGTGATTAAACCCATGTTTTAAGGGTTTTCTTGAATGTAATATTTAAACATGATCGTCTAAAGAGCATTTTTAAATAAACAGAGGAAAAATATTTCTTTAAAAATAAAGATTTTACAGTCATTTAAAGTCAAACTTTGGAAAATCTAGAGCGCACTTGCCCCACATAAACTTACATATTTAACGGTCGACGGATGGTGTGAGTTATAACCAACTACTATTATATTATATTATATATATTATAAATTATATTATAAACTATTATTACAGCTTTAATTGGATCACAACTGTCGACTTCCGCTCGTTACGCTCGCTCAAGAGATAAATAAATCCCCAACGGATCCTTTTCAGTTGAGATTGGGGCATGAATTCGTATAAATACGAATCAATTTATGGTGTATCTGAGTTATAACCTGAGTTATAAAAATAAAATTATTATCTATTGACGATTTAACCTATAACATCTAAAAACGAACATTTCCACATGAAATAGGGCCCATGAAGTGTTAATAGTCCAGTCTATTCTAACTGAGATCTATGGTTTTAGCATATAACTTTATTTTATTATTTTATCTAAAAATGTGCATTATTTTCATGTGCATTTATATCATTAGAGATGGTATATTCGTCAAGAGTTTTTTTTACTGTAAAAATTAAATTATATTTGAAAAAAGAAAATTAAAATCTTGTCTTTATAAAAATATTTTATAATTATTATCATTAAACATTATAACAACGATTGAAGCTAACAGTTTTCTAGGGATAAACGATAAGACTCTGCGGAATGCCGAGGGAGGGTTCTCTAATGAGGGAAGATATTTAATTAATGTAAACAGTATTGGACAGGACTCGAATATTTTAACACTCAGGTATTTAAGCGCTAATATATTTCCTCTAAGCTTAGGAATTATACAGTTAATATTAATATACTGCACATATTTCAGACAAGAAGAATTTATTCTTTATTATGTTGGTGGTTCAATATATTAAACCTATCATAGAATAAATATATAATTTTAAAATTTGAAATTGTACAAAAATCATATTTAAAGTTTTGATTTCTACCATTTTAAGTACTACTATATATATACTATTACAATTTCTAATTTTGAGTTGTACCTTTCTTTTACGATAGGTGCGATATGTAAACGATAAGAATCAACCTTAACTTTAGTGTAGGTATCATTACACTTTTTAACAGGAGTGTACGCAGAATTTATTTTCGGAGGGTAGGGAGGGGAGGGAGGTTTTATAATCATCAATTAATAAGTGTTTGTAATCGCGAAATATGTTTTAACTAGTATACCCGAGCGAGAACTCTCGCATTAGACATCTCTCTACATATCTTCTCCCTAATGCATCCCAAGTATAAGTTAATTAGTTATATTGGAGAAGCATGTTTCTTCGTATAATGTTAGAAACAATATAATATTAGCATGAAAATTTATTTAACAAAAACATTTTGGTAAAGCAGCATAGTTTATAATGATCATGTTGAAGTAACAGTTTACTTAATAAGTAATTAGTAATCCCTTCAGTTTAGCAGCTAAGCAATAAGTCTCAGCTATACCATTTTCTATATGTAGTATTCATATTTAACAGTGCCCTTTAGGGTTAGACATGTGGAAGAATATATAATCTCCTCTATCATTCATAGAAACCTTAAAAATAACAATTTAACAGGTTAATTTAAAACTTATTAAAAAGTTTTTGTATACAGTCTAAAATTGCTTGCAAAGATGTGAAGTTGTCATGATTACGACACGTACGCAAGATGGCATAGCATCCGTGCGAACCTATATCGTGCATTATCTCGAAAACGGTCGGTTTTAGAGCTTTTAAACGCTGGTCTTGATGCCCGCGTCAAAATCTTTAAAAGATAAGTCCAACTTATCCCGTCTCGATCCGTCGACTCTTAGTAGTCAAATCTTTGAAACCTCCCAGTTTTTCATCATTTTTATTTAAGTCCTAGGAAGAATTTAGCAATTGAAATTAGGATTCGTCACTTCTCCGTGAAATTCCCTTTCTTTTGATACCTCACTCGTCAAAATTCATCGCTCCTGAGCGCCGGAAAAGGGATCTATACTACCTTAATAATATATAGTAGTGATACATTGTTAGGTAAGTATTTATAGGTACATAACTTCTATATATATAACAATATTTAATTGCGTGAGTGCAATTGCACTGAGAGAATGCGTAATATTTATGTTTGATGTTAATATTTACAAAATGATGCAGTGATAAGCCATCATTGTGTCGACAAATCAAAATAGCCTTCAGCCGCAGTAAGGTTTTGTATTGTCACTCATCCATCACGCAGCTTATCCATGTATGTACATACCGTATATGTCTGTATATTTGTATATTTGAATTTAGGTATAGACAACTTGGGTATGGAGTTGTCATGACAACGAAACCTACACAAGCTGGACTCTTTTTCCTCTTATCAATTTAGTTATTGTTACTGTTCCTTTTCTATGAGTCGTAGCGTCATGTTATAAAGTCTAAAGCCTTAATCAATAGACGGTGCATATTTCAATACTAACTTTTTTTTAAACTGTTGAATTGAGGAAAAGGTTTTCGGTAAAATATAAAATAGCTGAATTATGTTTTTCAATCCAATTATTTTATAGGCTTGAGGTTGAATATTAGTAATATTAACTATAAATAATTTGGATTGAAAACTTAGTTGAATTTTTGAGTTTGACAACGTTGGAACTGGCTTTTTTTACAATTACTTATGATACAGATTTCGACGGAAATATCCATTTTGACCATCCCTGAATCCATTTTGACTAGTTTCGTCGTGACGCCTGTACGTACGTTCGTACGTATCTCGCATAACTCAAAAACGGTTAGCCGTAGAAAGTTAAAATTTCGTATTTAGGATTATTATATAATCTAGTTGTGAACCTCCCTTTTTGGTCACTGCTTGATCACCGGAAGTAGTACTTTACTTGAAAGTCATAATTGATTTCCATCAAAAATTATATTAAAATACTATGCAAAACTTCTCAAATTTAGTATTTATAACTTATATGATTTAAATAACATACTAGATTTTGGTCTAAATTGGAAAACCGGAAGCGGTACTTTACTTGAAGGTCATATTAGACTTTCATCAAAAATTATATTAAAATATAATGTAAATCATCTCAAATTTGGTAAATAGGACTTTTATATCGATATGAATGAATTTAATAGATTTTGGTTAAAATTGGTGAGCCGAAAAGGGTACTTTACTTGAAGGTCATAATAAGCTTACATCAAAAATTATATTTAAATTAAATACATAAATCATATGTTTCGGTAATGAAGGTTACAAACGCAATTTGGTTTCCAATCCAATTAAACATTTTTATTACTTGTTTTAAGTGTTAAAATTGGGTGTAAAATACTGTTTTTTCTCCCCATTGTCAATAGATGGATGTCGCGACGCCGAGTGTCGTTTTTGAGATACTGCAATCTTCGAAAACTAGTAACCAAATTCAGGATCACTTTTTGAGCCACCGATTTATAGTTTAATAGCCGTGCAAGGAAGTCAGGTATTGTCCACATCAGATATATTTGGATGAATAACATTTCCTGTGACTCACTGTTTGGGAAAGTTAAGTGTTAAGTTCTCAAACTAATCGATTGAAACAATCTAGCAGTTAGTTAAGGTGCGTTCACACCTTTACCAAGCCAAGACAAATCAAACGCCAAGCCATGAGGCAAACATGTAAAGGAAGTTTACAGAAGCTTAGCAAACTAACCTATCCACACGCTACTGTTCCGGCTAATCAAACTTTTGTCGCTAGTAAATTTCATTTTGCAAAGAAACTTTAAAAAAATATGAAATGAAAACATATAAATATATAATTTATATAAATACACCAAAAAGTGGATGCAATACTAGCGGGTATGTGACGCTTACGACAAGAACCGAATAAAAAAAAAAAAATCCATGAGCAGTAGAACTCCGTCACTAAAGTCGTATTTTCACGTTAAAAAAAATATAAAAAAGCGGAGAGTAAGAAAAAAATTGAGACCCACAAAAGAGAGTTCCCTAACATAGTTAATATGGTTCTGCCTCACCGCTGACCTTCGATACAAATTTTATTTGTATTTTAAAATTTTAGTTTTATTTTAATACGGGTTTTAAAGGTGCTCAAATATTTTTTTAAAAATCTGAAAGCTCAGGGAGGTGGGGGAACCAAGTCGAGGCCCCCAAAGGATACTTCCTCAACACCAACTGTATTCACATACAAATTTTCAGCCATATAAACTAATATGGTGGAGCTGTAGCGATGCGCAAAACTTAAAAAAGGCCGAAATTTCAGGTAAACATACCGAAATTTTTACTGGAATTTTCCCATTCTTTAATGGTATCGTTCTGCCTTGAAGAAAGCCCTACATATAGAATTTCAACTCATTTGACCCAAAGGGGGCTGCTGGAGGTGCTCAAATGAAGCAGGGGGAAAAAAAATATATATATAAAGTTTCTTTGCCGAATATATGGCAAATCAACATATATCCTAATACCACGGATTAATAATTTAATTTAAATTTTCAGTTAAATTTATAATTCACTTTCTACGTGTATAAAAAATTATTTTTGTTTCCTTTTTTTTCCTGTATCTACCCTAAAGTGGAATGTATTTTTCTTTTTTCCTTTATTTTTTGTACAGTTATATAAAACTAGGACATAAAACTAAAAATTCCACAAAAGAAGCCAAAAGTCTCAGAACTAACAAAAATAAAAATCATCTGTCGATATTTCGCCAATTCAGGCATCATCAGGGCAATAGGAGAGAAAGAAATAAAAGATAAAGAGAAAAAAAAACCTAATGAAAAAAAAAATGCGGCACATCTCAGATCCAGAGTCAAAAAAGTCAGTAACTAGTGAAAGCACCCCACAGCAAGACACTCAGGCACATACTGAGGAAAAAAGGGAGGTTACATGACAACAGCAAGTTATATAAAACTTTTAAATATTTATTTTGAAAATTTGATATTATTTTTTTTTTTTTTTAAGGATATTTGTAAATTAATCATTATTATGTTGAGCTGAGGCCAACTCAATTCATTTCGGGGCTTTCACTAAAAACACATAAATAACTAGTGAAAGCACCCCACAGCAAGACACTCAGGCACATACTGAGGAAAAAAGGGAGGTTACATGACAACAGCAAGTTATATAAAACTTTTAAATATTTATTTTGAAAATTTGATATTATTTTTTTTTTTTTTAAGGATATTTGTAAATTAATCATTATTATGTTGAGCTGAGGCCAACTCAATTCATTTCGGGGCTTTCACTAAAAACACATAAATAATTTAATTTGTAGAGAATACACGTACAGACTAAATTAATACATACTAGTATACCCAAGTGAGAACTCTCGCATTACATATCTTAATGAATACTTTATGAAATCGAAGTATAAGCGATAAACAATATGATATTATCAAGAAAGTTTATTTAACACACACATTTGGTGAAGCTTTATAATAGTTTATAATGACTATGTTCAAGTAATAGTTAATACTTACTAAGTAATTAATTTGCCCTACTGGAAAGTACCCCCTCAGTTTAACAGTTAAGCAATAAGACTCTACTATACCACTTTCTGTTTGTAGTATTATATCATTCATGGAAACAAAAACAATATTTTATTTACAAAACGTTTTCACAGTTATTAATACGTTTTTGTTAACAGTCTCAACTGGCTTTAAAAGGTATAAAGTTGCCATGACAACGGCACGTACGCAAGATGGTATGAGGCACGTGCGGACCTATATCGTGCGTTATCTCGAAAACGGCAGGTTTTTCAGCTTTAAAACGCTGGACCAATACGCTCTACCGGAGCGTATGTGGTCTTGATGCCCGCGTCAAAATCTTTAAAACCCAACTTATCCCGTCTCGATCCGCCGACTCTCAGTCGTCAAATTTGTGAAACCTCCCAGTTTTTTCACCACTTTTATTTAAGCCCTTGTAGGATTTTAAGAAACAAAATCAGGATTCGTCACTTCTCCGTGAAATTCCTTTTCTTTTGATACCTCATTCGTCAAAATCCATCGCTCCTGAGAGCCGGAAAAGGGATCTATACTAGCGTAATAATATATAGTAGTGATTATATCAGTGGCATTGTTATATAATGATATCCCAACTGTTATCAGGGAATACTTGAAAAAAAAATATCTTGGTTTATTTTTGCCCACTCTTATCTATGGCAGAAATTTGAGAAAATATATTTTATTAAAGGAAATCGGTTATTTTAAAATTGAATAATTATGCATTCCTTATTTCAAATTAGAGCATAAGCATTTCTTTTTTTATTAGAAACCTTGTTCTATATAAGATCAGATTCCTGGGTCATGGCTAATAATGATTATGAGATAAAGGAAAATAGCGCAAGGATATTAAAAAAAAATTGAGAGTGATTAACTAAATTTATATAGAGATTATTTAATTTATTTATTTAGAGAACAGACAATTAATCCTTGCTGTGTTTAATAGTTGCGGCAGTAACATTATTATATCGCTCAGTTCCAAGAATGCATAAACTCAAAATATCTTGAGTTTCAAATTATCTGCAAAAACTAAGTCTACTTATGAAGTACTTTTTGCTTATATAGCGTCATATCTTTAAATTCAAACCCGATCGACAAAGAGCACTTTTCATAGAAATGCCTTAAATAAAAAAATTTAATCTATAGCTAAATATTTAAGCCTATTGAAACGTGATACTTAAAAAATAATTCAAATTCAAGCATTCGAATCTTCTTTACCCTTTGCAATGAGGGTTTGAAAGCTTTAAAGGACTTTTCCTAGAAAATATTACAGAGGACATTCAAAGGAATGATATAATGTTATTTTTTATATAATGTTTTATTCTATGTTATTTCTTTATTCACTACTACTGTCATATTGATACTAATGTATCAGTATGATATAGTATATAAAAAATACATTAATACTTAGAAATAAACTGATTGGAAACCATAATTACCCAACTGTCAAAAATGAGATACATTTGATCTAATTAATCAGTACCCAAGCAACCGGTAAGAAACTCAAGATTTTAAGCTGCCTTTACACATTTGCCAAGCCTAGGCAAGTCAAAATCCAAACCAAACAGCAAACGTGTAAAGAGGATTTAAAGAAGCTTAGCAAATTAACCTATCCAACTTTTGTAGGCTGTTCGGCTTAAAATAGCTTTAATTTATAAAGAAATAATTACAAATATAAATATATAACTACACAAATATTTAGTGCTAATGTGGCGCTTTCCGCAAGAACCGAATCGAACTCAACCACAGAGAAGCCAACCCAAGCCAAGCAAAACTACCTTACCCCCCATCTTCCCCCTGGCACATTTGATTTGCCTCGGCTTGGGTATTCAATTTATGAGTTTCGTGGATTCCACTATAAATGGAAATAATTATAATATCTTAATACAAAACGAGTTATTATAATTTTACTTCAAAATTTTATACCATCGTTTTTAAAATATTTAAAAAAAAAAAAAAGAATGTTTGAGAAGAAACGTGAAGATGAAAATATCAAGTCCTTAAAAAAAAGAAAACTTATTATAAATAAAAAAATAAAGTCAGCAAAACAATCCAACATTGGTTAGTTTCAACTGTATACCTCAAATCATATATATATATATATATATATATATATATATATATATATATATATATATATATATAATATATATATATATATATATATATAATACGAACCATTTTTAACGATATAAAAAAAAATATCAATACGTGGATCAATTGAAAGAGCACTTATTGAACATGTATTATAACAAATAATTTATCTAATATTAATTAACATTTGGATAGCAGATAAGCGAAGCCTCTCTCTAGTGAACACATCAAAAAGATATGGTATTAATTATTTTGTTTAGTTGCTATTTATAACTGTTTGTCCTTTTCAGTTACATAACTACATACATAAACCGTTTTTATAGGAATGCTCGATAAATTTTACTTCTTTTTTTTTATAATTAGTTGTTAATTTATTTTGTTAAGTTTAACAACACAACTATTATCAAAATACAAGGTTAAAAAATAATTATTTTTTTTTCAAATCAATTTTTAAAAATATTTAATTAAGAAAACAAGCCTTATAAAAATTTTACCGCCAAAGATGATGACAGATTTTGATTAAGCAAATTTCAACATTTATGTTGAAATTATCATCCAAAACAAAAAAAATCTTCTAATTCCGAGGGGTTAAAAATTTTTAAGCCACGAAATTACGTTTCGATTTGAAGTTCTGGATCTCGTCTTCATTTCATCCGATTTTGACGTTCTTGGACTCTAGTATATATATATATATATATATATATATATATATATATATATATATATATATATATATATATATATATATATATATATATATATATATAAACAGCTATTTAATTATCTCAGAACGTTTTTGTAAGGAAAATATGATTACAAAATGTTCAAATCTAGATGATCAAATTTTATTTTAAGATTTACCCAAAAAACAACAAAAAAAACAACGAGATTTTCTCAAAGTGCTAAAAACGAATCTGACACCAGTTTTAAAAACAAAAAATATTTAATATACTTCACTCCGTAGAGGAATACTATTTTCATTACGTATAATTCAATGGATAATTACGTCCAATCGCTCCTAAATGTAATAATTTCATTTTAAAAAATTGGATAACTCACAAAATTTACCATTCCTGGATCACAAATTATGTTTTTATATTATTTATAACACTTTAAAGCCGCCCTTAATTTTCAATGGACTATGACATCCCAATCCATTTATTTCAAACAAAATTAATCACTAATATTTAAATACTACATGTTTCTTGATCACAAATATTTTGATATTATAATATTTATTGAGTACCATGCATTAGGTACAATTCCTGATGTGATTATCGAAATTTTATCTATATATTTTTCTTTTGTAGAATAGCTGTCATAACTCCTGTCGACACTAACATCTGCCACCCCACTTTGGAACCCGGGATTTCTTCAGGAAAGCGAAGAAAAACACATATTATTTCGTAATTTAACAATGAACCACCGCGTGTTTCAAAGCTTTCACCGAGAAAATGATCGCTCAACCACTCTATATTTTTTTATCAAAACGATAAAGAGCCCGATAATCAATTTCAAGTGTAGCCCGCCGAATTCGGTGTAATTTTTTAGCAAGAATAGATGAAAACTCTGCCATCATAAATGAAAACGTCTTAACACGAGCAACCTGAATCAAAGAATAAGTAGATCAGCATTTTACTGAGTACCTACTTAAAATTTAAATTTTCGATTATCTTTATCCGTAGAATATTTATAACAAGTTTCAATCGTTTTGAATAATCTTGAGTCTAAAAATTATTATTTTATTTGTTGATTTGCTGCGGAATGAATGAACCAAGTCGGATCGAACCTGACCAGTCTGCCATTTGATGTGCTAAGTGTTCGATGGTCAATGTACCCTCTTTTCAGGCCTGAGTCCAGTCAGTTAAAATCGGACGCACAGCCGTAAAGTTTTATGTCCTCAGGAACATTTTTATTGCAGAGGAAGCAATATTTTACCTTAACAAGATTGGCAATTCATAGAGATTCAACTGGACTAATGAGGCAAAATCGACAAAAACATTGGAAGGGAGTCGTGTAGGAACTTATATGATACGTGTATATTTTATATATATATATATATATATATATATATATATATATATATATATATATATATATAATGTAATATCTATGGAAAAATGTCAAAAAATCTAAGTAAAAGAATTATTTCTAGATATTACAGTTTTGAACTGCATATATGCATTCCATTATTACTGTAAATACATGCTTACTATCCGCAACTCCATTTATTAAAGGATAACATTATATAAAATATATTTAAAAAAATAAAATAAAAAACATTCTGACAAACGAGTCCCCCTCATTGGCCCAAATTTGTTTTTGCACTATAATTATGACCAGAACAATTCATGATTTTGATTAAACTAATTAGTTGTTTACGTCACAGAAAATATGATTGGATTAATCCTAAAACAAAATTAAAAACAATTGAAATAATGATTTTTATTGTTACATTTTTTTTTTTGGCAATTTTAAGTTAGGAGAAATCAGACGATTGAATTGTAACCTTCCTGGTTCTTTGATCGTTAATTCTTTGGTATGTGCCAAAGCATAATATTTTATTGGAGTTTTAAGTGAGTATTAGGAAGTATAATATATATTGATTTGTTATAATATTTTTTTTTCAAAAGTTATTTAGTTTATTAAATTATATATTATTTAAAAAAAAAAATTTTCGATTTTTTGTTAAGAATAACGTGGAATACAACTGACAAATAATTTTATGCAGATATAAATAAATTGTAAGGTCAGTATAATAATATAATAACATAATTTTATAACATTTATACCACAAATTATTGTGGAAAGATGACAGGTCCTCCAAGACGACTTCACTGCTGATGACCAATAGAGCACATTATTTTAACTAAATTATTTAGCAACGTAGATATATGATTGAATTCCTAAAAATCATAAATAATTAAAATAATTATTAAAAAAGTTTTTTTTTAGCTTTTAGCTATTTATAGCTAAAGTTAGTATAACGTTGATTATTTTAAGTAAACTTTAAATCAAAACATATTAAAAAAAAAAAAAAAATGAAATTAGAATCTTCCGAAATAATTTTTGCTCTTTAGTTGTAGCTTTTCTTCAATTTTTATATAATTAATTAAATACACGAATATTTAAAAAAAAATATAAATCTGTAAATTATAATGGGTCAGTTTAAAGAATCACAGGGATTTCAGTCAGTATCAGATTAGTACATATATTATCTAATATATTTGTTATTTTTTTATAGTAAATAATTTTATTTTTGAATAATTTCTTGAGCTATATTATTACCAATGGAATACAACTGATAAGTTAATATCCAAATGTTAGTTCGGGATCAAATTAATTCTAAAGTTAGGGATAAAATCATTGAAATAAGTGGTGTAAATATAACATTATAAATTTATTATTCTGTAAAATATACTATTTAATTTTAGACCTAAAGATCTCTGAAGTTAGAAAAGCTTTTTTTTAGTAAACGTTAAATTTTCCAAAATAACCTATTATTTATAAATATTGGTCTGTATTAGGTTTGTATATACATTAGATTATTGATTTCTGTTTATTATTTTTTTGCATTATTTAATTTATATATAATTTTTGGATTCATGTTGTTGCCAATGGTATAAAACTGATAAATTAATCTTCAAATCCTTTTATTTGGAATTAAATAAAATAAAATCATAGAAGTAATTTTATGTAAACATATTCTAAATTTATAACCCAACAAAATTTAATATTTTATTTTAGATCTGAAGTTAGTAAATCGTTGATTATTTTAAGTAAACTGTAAATCTTCCAAAATAATCTGTTATTTATAAATTTTGGTCTCTATTTGCAGCATTGCTTCCATTTTTATATGATTATTTAGATATAATTAAATTAAATACACGAATATTTATAAAAATGTATATATATGCAAATTATCATGGGCCAGTTAAATGAATCACTGGTATTTCAGTCAGTAATTAGATTTATATATAAATTTACGGATTGATTTGTGCTTATTATTTTTTTAGTTATTTAATTTATGTATAAATTCTAGATTTATGTTGTTACCAATAGAATAAAACTGACAAATTAATTTTCAAATGGTTTTATTTGGAATTAAAATAATCATAAAGGTATAAATAAAACCATTGAAATAATCGTATGTAAAGATAACATTCAAAATTTATTACATAATAAAATTTACTATTTTATTTTAGACCTGGAGTTAGTAGAACGTTGATTTTTTTTTTTAGTTAACTTTAAATCATTAAAAAAAAAATCTATTATTTATAAATATTGGTCTCTATTAGCAGCTGGGCTTCCATTTTTATATGATTAATTCGATATAATTAAATAAAAACACAAACATTTTTAAAAATGCAAAAATATGTAAATTATCATGGGCCAATAAGAAAAAAAGTTGATTATTTTAAGTAACCTTTAAAGCGAATCACATACTTTTTTTTCTAAATTAGAATATTCCAAAATAACATTTTGTATATAATTTTTGGTCTCTATCTGAAGCTTTTCTTCCGTTTTTATATAATTAAGTAAATACACGAATATTTAAAAAAAAAAAAGTAAATACATATGTAAATTATCATGGGTCAGTTTAATGAATCACTAGGGATTTCTCAATGGAACCGTGGCTCCAATAGAGCGTGGCAATGAAGGCAACTCAGCTTATTAACGAATTTAATCAATACAGGGCGGATTCCTAATACAACTCCTGATAAAATACAAAATACAATATTCAAAAGAGCCAAGGGGAGGCTGTATTAGATTCGTCTCTACTACAAAGGAGTCATCGTCCTTAACTGTCAAAGCTGTCTTCGGCTCGTAAAAGTATTTTTTAATTTAATTTTATTTTTTATTTTGTGACAGTCTAATAATTTAATCAATAAATTCAGTGAATTTACTACGCTATTGTCATATTATTTTTTATTATTATTTTTTATACTGTATAAATGTGAACGTTTTCGATGTTTTTAACATTGAATCACTTAATTACAGTTTCACTTTCAAAATTACTATTTTTTTTTTGTGTTGAATTTGAAATGATAATATTAAAATACTATTATAGGTTCTTTTTGATAATTTTTTTTTTACTTTATTTTTTTCTAGAACGTTTTCCGCTAAAGTACATTGTACTTTTGTAGTATCTTAGTATACATCCTTATCAGCCCACAACATTGTTACTGTAAATCAACTGAATATAAAAACGAAACAACCTTCTCTTTATCAGAACAAGGAAAATAACAACACTATTGTCGCTATGGTTTCCGGAAGAAGTCTATCAAAAGTACAATAATAATTATGTTCAAAGTGCAATAATAGATAAGAGTTATTTATTTAGTATTATATGGTTATTATTTTTTGTTTTGTTATTATAGTAGTTTGTAAAGTTTTAATAATATAGTAAACACAAATGGCAATAGTGTGCGGCTGATCTAGACGGGTCTAGGGAAACAAATTAAACTTATCGATCCCCGGTAAAAACGTGAGCTAAACATCGGGGAGCGAAACGTGACGAAAGTAGAATGGGAGTATTTGTGCGAGCATTTTCTTCAAATATTTACACCTGGGGTCGTCGATCTACCTGCCTCCATTGAGTTTTATAGCGAAAATAAACTCAATAAATTGTACAATAAACTCTATTGTACATAAATACACGTGAGTACATAGACATATTAACATTCTATATACATACCTCGATTGGATATCCAGGGCTATTGTGCCAGTTTGGGACGAAGACTGCCTTGCGCCTAGCGGAGACTGCTACATCACAACTGTCGCCATATCACTGACTCAACAACAGGAGTAACAATCAACAATCAACAAACAACAACAGAACAACAGAAGTTACACGAGGCACCGCACCAAAGGCCAGGCACAGACTGTGAGCACTGAGTGCCGTCCCCTCCGCCACGCAGCGCCACCGTCGCCTCTCTCCCACTCTCTCTTCGTATAAGTCAAGAGAATTATAAAGAAAAAAAAATAAATAGATACTTTAAAAATATTAAATATTGAAAAGTTTAATATCATTTATAAATAATTACAATGTTAAATAAATTCAATTTTAAAGCATCACTATTATTTATTATCTTATGTTGCAGTTTGTTATTTTATTTTGTTATTATTATTTTATTTCAGTTTGTTATTATTTTATGTGCAAACATAATAACTACATTTATACCAGAATTTTTTGCTGTAAACATAACTTTGGGCTACCATTATTAATAGTAAATCTGCATTGTTCAAATTTATTTTTTGTATAGAATGGGGCCATGAGTTCAGACAGAATGTTAGGTGTTAGGGTCTATTATGTAAACTAAATTCAACTGTATTTTGTAACACTATTATTTAATTTTTAGATACGGCATGGGGCCTCCGGTCAATATGAACTGTAAATTCGTCCGTAATGTTTGTATAATTTATATATAATATATATATAATATATAATTTATACATAAGTATACATATAAATATAAATATAATATAATAAATATAAGTATAAATATAATGTATACATAAGTCATTTATTTAATTTTTCTATGCTATCTCATTTTCCACTGGCTTTCAATGCCAGTGACGTGATAGAATGAGAAGCGCTGGGATATCCTGGAGTCATGCTTTTCCATCCTGGCTCGGTGTGTCCCAGGCCTATTGTAAACAGTGTACATAAGTATGCCTGCGCTTAAGATGTTAAGTTTATTTTATTTTATATAAGTTTATTTATTATTTCTTGTATTATGTTTATTTTTACTGCCTTGTACGAAGTAAAGGAAGTATTGTAATCGCGAAAATTTTCGGTTTTCAGATTTCAACGGAAATATCCATTTCGACCATCCCTGGATCCATTTTGACTAGTTTCGTTGTGGCGTCTGTACGTACGTACGTTCCTACGTTCGCATCTCGCATAACTCAAAAACGGTTAGCCATAGAAAGTTGAAATTTTGTATTTAGGATTGTCGTAAAATCTAGTTGTGAACCTCCTTTTTTGGTCACTGCTTGATCACCGGAAATGGTACTTTATTTGAAGGTCATAATTGATTTCCATCAAAAATTACATTAAAATACTATGCAAAACTTCTCAAATTTAGTATTTATAATTTATATATTGATTTAAATAACGTAGTTGATTTTGGTTTAAATTTGAAAACCGGAAGTGGTACTTTACTTGTAGGTCATATTAGACTTTCATAAAAAATTATATTAAAATATAATGTAAAACATCTCAAATTTGGTAAATAGGACTTTTATATCGACATGAATGTATTTACTATATTTTGGTTAAGATTGGTGAGCCGAAAAGAATACTTTACTTGAAGGTCGTAATTAGCTTACATCAAAAATTATATTTAAATTAAATTCAGAAATCAAATATGTATGAATGATTTCTTGGATCAGTATTACCATTGTCCCTGCTGAGACAGAATGTAATATTATTCAATAAATATATAGTTATTAAAAATAAAAATTTCTATGGCGCGAGACCATGGGTGGTCACCACCCACGCCTCCCCTGGATTAAGAATGTTGAAAAAAAATGGATTTATGTTTAAAAATATATCGATATTTTGTCTAATTTTGTTCCTTTGATATATCGTAATATCGATATTAAAATTTGAGTATCGAAAACCAACATTTAAAAAAAAAAAAAGGAGGGAAATATAAAATTAAAATAAAATAAGCACGGCGGGTTCGACAAACAAAGGACCATAAACACATGTGGTGTGGTGTATTCGTGTTGCTGTCTACAGTGGCTACTGTTGATGTTGACATCGACATCGGTTAAAAATATGAATATCTTGTTAATATCGCCATAAAAATATCGATGTTAAATAATTTCGTTAATACTATATTTTTATAAAATAGAAAAAAAAAAGTCTAAACAAATTGGAGAAAGATTAGGAGATAATCTGTTTCTTGATATTTAAAATCTGCTGGAAATGAGCTTAATAAAAACAATATGTCAATTATATCGTCCCAGAAATATCGATATTATAAAAACAATATCTTAATTATATCGGCACAGAAATATCGATATGTGTGTCCGTTTAAAAGATCGTAAATATTGAGGCTCAATATATCGACACATCGATATTTTTTTTCGATATATTGAATTACTATTTAGATATAGTAAAAAAAATTATCGATACCATATATATCGAAATTTTTTTTGAATATTCACATTTCTATTGTGGATCTGCTATTGCTCGTTATTCATGCAAGGTTCGCAATCATACCTTATCTATAGTATATTTAGTCAAACAATTAATAATAAGTCTAAAGAAAACTTAAATTAAATGAAATATATAAAAATAAAAATGGGTTGACATTGACTCCTTAATTTGCACGTATCTTTTACAATTAATTCTCCTTAATTTCATAATATAATAAAAAAATTGGAGATAACAGATAACAGGGCATTCGCTTCACTCCATTGTTCCATTTGGAGTGACGCCTTTACATTACAAATACCAAGTACTACGATTAATTCATATTTTAAGAGGTTACATAAATAAAATTCTTTTCGTTTGGCAATCTCCCTTGAGAGGTCGTTGGCCGAATTATTTTCCTGCTTCAAACATCATTAACGATTCTCTTTGGCAGAATTCATCACCGCTGACGACTTCAGTAGTCATTAGCGGACTTCGGGAGCCCGTTAAGTCAACTTGAGATGTTGAGCTATGGAGGTCGTCTTCTATAAAACACTTGTTGATAAGCTGATGAGTAAAACAGCTTTAAAATTATCCGATAAAATCAAAAATAAGCATGAAATTACTTAGATAATCCAAAAACGCAAATTTTCAAATTCGATCCATCGGTCGCAATCCCGCAATAATATGTTTCTCTGATTTTCAATAATAAACCTTTGTAATGGACAAAGAGAAAGAAATTCCAACCCTCTCAAAATTTCACATTTTACGTTTCCAATTCAAAGGTCGAATAAAAAAAAAAAATCTGTCCGTCGTCCGCGACTTTTCTCCAAGACTACTTGGTCGATTTTTTTTTTTTCTTCAGATTTGGCACCTAAGTCAAATGTCATCCTAGGATAATATTCGGAACTCGACATTACCATCTGCGGCCGATTAAACATTTCAGACGCCCTTATTTCGGTCATTTATGAAAATAGGAAAAATATAAAGTATTTTAAAAGGTTAAAAAAATCGTATATTTTTTTTTATGTCTATCATTATAATATTTGAAAATAGTAAACCAATGTGTAATAATTTGGAACGTTTTTAAAATTGTAAAATTAAATTTTTTGGGGAATCTAATTAGGTAGATATTTCAGCTAAAATATAATCTATTTTAGTAAGCATTAGGCATATCTTATGAAGATCTCCAAAACGTTATGGCTTAGTATAAATAAGTCAGCACCCTGTACATTTCCAACCAAAAAAATTTCGGGAACCCATATATTATGTATTTATAGGAACCTTTAATAAATTATGTTCAAAAAAAAATATATACAAATTAATTAGATCTTTTTAATGAAAAATCAATGCTAGCATTTGTTATTTGAGATATTTTATTTTGAGAGATATTGCCTATTACTGCAATATCTCTCAAAATATAATTATATATTATTGCATATATATTTCCTTAGCAAAATTTATGCGAGGAGAGCTTCAGGCTCCCCCCTCCCGAAATTATTTTTATTTTTTTTTCATTTTAGAAAATCAATATCAGATTTTTGAATGAAATATAAATGAATCACCCATTTTGAAAAGGGGTTAACTTCTTTTCAATAGTATTCGAGTTAACTCCTCAAAATCAATCAAAATGATCGATTCCGAATTGATATATAAATACACAAGACAGAAAATCAAACGGAGAGGAAAAAGGATGTGAAATCTAAGAGAAGAAAGGATCTTGAAACCACAAACAATATCAATATATATATAGGGTCTCCCCCCAAAAATTGGATAATCCTTGGGGATTTTATCGAAAATCTAACGCTGAACAAAACGGTTCCTATGAACATCAGCTAATCTAGCCTGTACCAGTTTCCAGGCCAAAACCATGAAAATAAAATGTTTCCCACACTTTGAGTTTTCCACACTCTTTGGCAATTAAAGAAGAAACGACTCCTTGCATGAAAAATGGATCGAAACTATCGTGATAGAGAATAAGACATTGGCGTTGAATGAGACCAATTGCGGCTCGATTGATCAAACTCATGATCTTTGGACAATTGCGGCTCGATTGATCAAACTCATGATCTTTGGACAATTGCGGCTCGATTGATCAAACTCGTGATCTTTGGACAATTGCGGCTCGATTGATCAAACTCGTGATCTTTGGACAATTGCGGCTCGATTGATCAAACTCGTGATCTTTGGACAATTGCGGCTCGATTGATCAAACTCGTGATCTTTGGACAATTGCGGCTCGATTGATCAAACTCGTGATCTTTGGACAATTGCGGCTCGATTGATCAAACTCGTGATCTTTGTACAATTGCGGCTCGATTGATCAAACTCATGATCTTTGGACAATTGCGGCTCGATTGATCAAACTCGTGATCTTTGTACAATTGCGGCTCGATTGATCAAACTCGTGATCTTTGGACAATTGCGGCTCGATTGATCAAACTCGTGATCTTTGGACAATTGCGGCTCGATTGATCAAACTCGTGATCTTTGGACAATTGCGGCTCGATTGATCAAACTCGTGATCTTTGGACAATTGCGGCTCGATTGATCAAACTCGTGATCTTTGGACAATTGCGGCTCGATTGATCAAACTCGTGATCTTTGGACAATTGCGGCTCGATTGATCAAACTCGTGATCTTTGTACAATTGCGGCTCGATTGATCAAACTCATGATCTTTGGACAATTGCGGCTCGATTGATCAAACTCATGATCTTTCGACAATTGCCCAAGTTTACATGATTATTCTAAATCAAGTTCTACGTCGATGTTTAACCCCATTTTACCATTCTGAACAAATTTGGTTCCGAATCTGTTTGTATTTAGAATGTTCTTATTTTTTACAAAACAACCTAAAACTAATTTTGCTAAAAATAACTATTCGGTTTGGAATTCGGCATTCACCGGTCATTTGGAAAATTATGTAAACGCCAAAAATTCACCAAAGATCGTTTGTCTCATTCGATTCATCGATTCCAAATTTGTTTGTCTATCACGTTTGTTTCGATCCGTTTTTGATGCAAGGAGACATTTACTCATTAATTGACACAGAGTGTGGAAAAACCTATTTTTTTCATACTTTTGGCCTGAAAACTGGTCAAGGCTTCATTTGCAGGCCCATGTTCATAAGGACATTTCCGAGATTTCCGTGCTCAAATTTTGACAGTTTTGAAGAAAAAAAACTGTTTGTCTAGCTAACTCTTCAACTCTTTGTTATACGAAAAAGTCATAAGAGAAAAAGTTGTAGAGCATTAAATTTCCTTCAATAATATATTGCATTTTACTATTTTATCTTCAATTCGTTAAAAGTTAGAGTAATTTTAAATGTATGTGTAAATACTGAGATATTGTAAAAAAAAAAAAAATTCTGCTCACTGTGCACCGTGGCTAGAAATTTGTTGGTAGTTTAGTTGGCTCCCACCCATATATCTCAAGAGACAACTCAGATCCCAACTACATCTGGATTTGGTGATATGTCCTTAGAGAATAATAGATCTGAGGCAGTATGGTGTGGTCTTTTTTTTACGCTAGTTTCGGCGTACCTACATAATAATAGTGGCATTGAAGACGACGTATCAGCCATTGCGGCGATCACTACAAGTAACAGGAACCTGATCGTATGCTCGGATACCAACTCCTGAAGAATAGTCTGGAGTTTTAATCGAACAGACTGAAGAAGCGTTAAACTCGGTGAATATATTGCAAGTCAGCTTGTACTTGTGAACAATCCATCTGCTCCCACATTCCCTGGGCCGGCGGTGAGAGACCTGGATTGACGCCACGCTGGTTTCTCTAACGCTAGTAGGACATATTGCCGATTGGACCCTCAGATCTGAAACTAGTTGGAAACTGAATCTCAAGGTGGAAGCCGAACGATACACCAATCTGTTAAGAAGAAAGTGTCAGGGGAAATAGCTGAGAATGGCCGCTGCTAAAAGTCCACCCTCCTGAGAGGAAAAACCGACAGGGCACACTACCTTACAAATCCAGGATGAGAGGATTCGTTCAAGTGAGGTGATAACCTACCTAGGAGTAAGGTTTGGGAGAAATTTCAACATTACGCCTCATTTGGACTACTTGGTAAGCAGGGTGACCATGGCACTGAATGGGCTCAGTCGTGTCGTAGACGCTTCTAGGAGCCTCAGCGACGATGTCTGTTTATAAAGAAGTAGTGCTGGGTATTCTGAGGTACGCGTCTCCCGCCTAGAACCGAAAGCTCTCACAAAAACAGAATAACATTGGCAGCAATAAAAAAATGGCTCTGCTGCGGGTAACTAAGGCCTACAGGACCTTATCTCACGAGGCGGTGCAGTTCCTAGCGGAAGCCGTGCCTCTCGGACTCTTCCTGCCAGAAGATGCTGCGTTGTACAACTATAAGAAAGAGAGAAGGCTCGGCAGGGCTTCCTGAAGAGCCTCTACGTGTGAGGATTGAGGATGATCCTAACACATGGAAACAGATAATCCGGGAGCATACCACATAGGAATGGAACCGACGGTGGTCGACAACCCCGAAAGAGGCTAAATTGGGAAAATAATTCCCCACATTACAATCTCGGTGAGCGGCTAAAAGGGTCACGCAAATCCTCACGGGCTAGGGGGCTTTCGGCCCAAGCTGCATAACCTCGGCAAGGACGTCGACCCTCTATACCCAACGTGTGGCATTCCGGAAACGGACTTGCACCGCATTTGAGGCAAAAAAGAACACCCTCCGGAGGAAGACGGAGATCTACATGCTCACCGAGAGCGGACTTCCCTTCCTCATGACTGAAGATAATTCAGGCATCTGGAAGAGTTCGTCTACGAGTGGAAGTGGGAGCAGATAATTGTAATATTTGCGCTCCTAGAGCTAGGCCGCTTTGAGCCGGCTGGTGGAACGAATATGGCTGTTGAGCGGAGATGAAGATTATTGGCAAAGGTAGCATTATAGATGCATATATAAATGCTACCTCCACCAAAGCCCGTGTTGCCAAAAGGCAATGTAGGGTGTAATAAATAAATAAATGTAATTAGGGATTGATAAATTATTTACCACTTCTATAAATGTATTTTATTGAAAATTAGTTCCGAATGTTATACATTCGTCCTCAGTTCTAAAAATTCAAAAATAAGCAATTCAAAATACAGTTTGGTATTATTATACGTATTAAATTAGATTAATATGTATAATAATACCAAACTATATTTTGAATTGCTTATTTTTGAATTTTTTGTGTGTTTTTAGAACTGAGGATGAATGTATAATATTTGAAACTAGTTTTCAATAAAACAAATTTATAGAAGTGGTAAATAATTTATCAATCCCTAATTAGATTGATCCTTCTATAACATCATGTCATAGCGGATGTCAACTAATAAATAAATGTCCTTAGAGAAAATTATTTCGTTCCCCTTCAGTTGATGGGATGGATAAGATGACCATTTTGAAATTATTTCCTGGTCACCAGGTGTCATCAAGATCACAGGATTATTATGTCGACATCCTCCTCAGTAACACCAGCGATGGTATGTGCCTCCTTCACAGCCGACAACTGTATTAATGAGGACAATAAGAGTGAAGAATTCGACATCGATCCTCTACCAGTCATCTTGGAAGATTTATTTCCTTTCTCAACGCAGGAAGAAAAAACAAAACAGAAACCATCCCAGGACCAAGTGCCCATTACGAGCCCAAGAATGGATAAAAATTATTACTGTATAATTGTACTATAAGATATAAATATATTACTAAATGAAATGTAATATTGTTTATGTAAAACATTTACAACTTAAGGATAGGTAGAGATTATTGTTGAATATAGAATCAGCCCACAGCAATACATTTGCTCAGCAAATTTACTGTTAATATATATAACTAATATATATATTTATTGTACCTTATATATTTTATACAATGAATATAAGTATTATTGTATATATAGAGGGATATTATGGCTCCTAAATAACAATAAAGATTTAGCGATCCTCAATAAATTGCCAGAGTGAGAGATGGAGCTCTCAAAGTAGTTTCATTAGATTCATGTTGTCGAAAATAGTATTCAACAACGCCAAACCATATTACTTTTGAAGAACTATATATGTACCTGAAAATATTTTATGTAATAAATATATACATATACATTTTCTGTGCCACTTATATACAGAGTATCCAATATATATCGGCTCAAATACTTCTTACAGCCCAATGAATGACCTAATAAAAAAATGCCAGAGGAAAAAGTCTGAAGTCTACTTTTATAGTTTCACCAACCGTTATTGCTCTTTAACTCTTTTTCCACCAAGAGGAACCTCAGTTTCCCATTATTTAGTTCAAGATTTTTTCTCTCCTGCATAGAGGTGGAAGCATCTTTGCCATACCTAAGTATTCAAGGATCAGTGAGCGGCCGAAAAAGTTTAACCAGATATGTGCGGTTGACGCGGGGCGAAAACTTGGTGTTTGCAGATAACACCTACTTATTAATAAGCTTGTTTATAGTTATTGAAAAGTTATGTAAGACCGCATAAATCTTATTTCGATATCTTCAAAATTGAAGGAGTTGCACCATTTTAGAATCTTGTATTCTGAGCATCATTATCATTTTTTTACGTACCCAATGGCAAACTTCAAGATTGCCGCTCTCAGGATTGGAACTAGGGGAACAACGAGGAGGGGACACTTGCCCCGGGGGGTAGTATTTAATGTGCGATAAATTTTGAGTAAAAGGTTATTATATAATAATAAATAATATTTGTTTCTGCTTTAATCGGGACAAAAAATTAATTAATTTTATGAGATGATATTTATTTCGAAATATATTGCCTATAGTTGACTTTTATAGAAAGGGGAGGGAGGTGGAAGAAGAGGCGGAAAAATTAAGGTAACCTCCCTACCCTCCGCAAAAATCCTACTATCGATTCTGCTGTCCCCTCCAATAATTCCAGATTATCTGCTTCTACGGAAATACGATACCGACAAAGTCTCGATACTGGTACTCGTTCAAACCCTGGAATCAAATATTCGATACTACTAAGGAAGGTATCGAATGAAATATTGAATTAGTGGAATCGATTGCAAAACTACATGGTATTGGAAGGAAGTATCGATACTTGACTTGTACTGATCGGTATCCGTACGTTCTTATCTGCTTTTTATTTAAATTATTTCACGACTACTTATTCAAACGTATATTCGACTTAATAAAAAAAAAAAAATCTTTTCGGAGCCTAAAAAAGAAGTGGAAAAATAAATTATTATTCTTAAAAATTATTTTTGGCGCCCCATTTTAGGCAGACCCCCGGGGCGGCCGTCCCCTTCGCCCTACCCTAGCGAAGCCTCTGCAGGCATCTCATAAATGGAAACATGATACAAAATGTGTATGTATTTTTTTATGATCTTTCTATAAAAAAAATGCAAAAAAGTAGTTTCTGAAATGATTTTTCCACAGTTATGAAAGTGAAAGTTGATTTATGAATTTAAAATGTTTATTAATTTAACAATAGAAAGGTTGACTTCAATAGTAATAATAACAATAAACTTTCAAAATATTCATATGCGGCTTACATAAAAAAAAAAAAAAAAAAACCGTGAGCAGCAGAGCTCGGTTCACTAAGGTCGTATTTTCAATAAATACAAAATATTAAAAAAATACGACTAAAAAGTTGAAATAGCCATCTCTTTGTCAATACTGGTCAGGTTTCGATGAAACTTCTTTTGTTTTACAGATAATTTAATTTCCTTTCTAATGGATTAGACTTTTGGCCCCCTCAGTTTGAGAAGGTTTTAGAGGTGTGCGAATAGTTTTAAAAAAATCGAAAAACCTCGGGGGTTGGAGGAAACAACTTGCAACCCCAAAAGACACTTCCTTAACACCAACTCAATTTACATAAAATTTTTCATTCCTATAACTTGGTGTGCAAATCTTTATAAGCGTCGAAATTTTAGATAAACATATCGAAATTTCTATTAAAATTTAGCCATACTTTAATGGTACTGTTCTGCCTGGAAGAAGCGGACTACTGAAGTTGCTCAAACATAGAGCGAAAAAAAAAAAAAATATATATATATATATATCAGACATCTCCAAAATTTTCATAATCACGTGGTAGAGCTTTGAAACGGATAGAAAATGCACTCCCATCCCTCTCCGCTGACCTAGTGCAATAGTCTATTTTATTCGGAGAAAATACGATTAAAAATAATTATAAAAGAACTATCGCTTCTCCAAATTCCGTAATCACATAAACAATTTCACTTAGTATGTATCCTGAACATAGATATTCAACGTATCAGCAACTAACTAGAAATGGATGCGCTCAGGAACAAACAGGACTCACCACTTTAAGGATTAATTTAAGGACTCTTTCTTCTTCTTGACTAGCTTTGCGTATTAAATGCAGTGCAATGGAGGTGTTATTCACAAATCCCTAACAGAATTAATTACTAATTAGGGATTGATAAATTATTTGCCACTTCTATAAATTTGTTTTATTGAAAACTAGTTTCGAATGTTATACATTCATCCTCAGTTCTAAAAACACACAAAAAATTCAAAAATAAGCAATTCAAAATATAGTTTGGTATTATTATACATATTAAATTAGATTAATATAAATCAGTATTATAAAACATTTATGAATTATTAATTTAATTAAGGCAAGAAATCAAATACATGTTGGTACTCTCCAAGGTTTGAATGGATTATATCAAACAGAAAAGTTTGTACTGGTTTCTTCTCGCATTGTAGGTGCAAGAAATTCCGTCATAGGCAGCAGTTTTCTAAGTGTAATGAGTAGAATATTACCCCCCCCGTAACCCCCTCCCCCCCCCGTAACCTCCCCGTAACCCGACCGGAGAGCATGAAAAAAGGCTTAAGCGCCTTTACTTAAAAAGTCGAAATTTAGGTTTCACTTTATTATGGGACCTAAACGCCATCTCTACCGATTTCCACTCACGATATATTGAGAAAAAAAAATATGGTATAAATATCGACTATAGCACTAAATACTGACGACTTACAGTTGTCACTCTGGCCTCGACCAGTATGTACATATACACACACACACTCACTCACCTACACACGCACACGCACAAGTACACGAATACGCACACACACCCACACTCGCACACGCGCACACGCATGAGCACATGCACGCACACACACGAACACGCACACACAAACACACACACACACACACACATATATATATATATATATATATATATATATATATATATATATATATATATATATGTATACATTTTAGAAGCCTTCACAATATATTGTAAATATAAAAGTTTTGCCTCCTTAATAAAATTTAAAAAATATATATTGTTTGGGAAAAAAACATTTTTTGTGTCGTCTGTGAAATTTGCTAAATGACGCTTAAGTCTTTTTCAAAAACGAGACCAAGAGTATGAAAGGATCCCCCTCCCCCGGTACTATGTTACCTATCTAATCCTACCTCTAATAAAGGATGCTGCGCACGCCAATGAAACAGTTAGTGCAACTAGGCTATAAATTTAATATTATATATTTGTTCGATTATTTTATGGAAGGTTTTTTGAAGCATTAGTACTTAAGAATCTTTAAGTTAACATATTTTATGACTTGGGGGCCCTTTTGCTAACAGAGGACCTACGCGGCTACTTAATCCGCTTACCGCTTAATAGGGGATGCTGTGTATTAACAATATGTTGCACTCTAGCTTGGCTTTGATCTCACTAACTGTAATTATTCCTAAAGCTTTGGTTGAAAATATGTAATTAACCTTTATGACTTAAAAGCTTGGTCTAAGAGGACTATATCGGGATGCTCTCTGGTGGCAGCGTTGTAAATTCGATATGGAGTGCATCGCAGTAATTTAATAAGGCCAAAGGCTCCAGATCAATATACAGGTAGAGAGGTTAATGCAATTACAGGTGTTTAGCTCGAGTAAACCCTAAGAGAGGCCATAAATGTAATATTTTAGCAAAATTAGTTTCAACCTAGTGCCATATGAGTTCGCCCTCGGACTACCATCTAATTGTGGGCGAGCTATAGATATATACAAAATATATAAAAGTATATTGGACATCGTATCCATGTTTTCTGCGCATATTCCCGTGGAAACTCGTTAAATTTTTATCTGCTTTTAAATAATTTGAAAACTATACATTTCTAAACTATACCAAAGTTAATTAAATTGTCTACAGTATAATAGAAATATGCTCTCACTCACTAACTGACTTAGTAATCACTGTACCTCAAAAACGACAATGGTTATGAAGCTGAAATTTTTAATGGTGGTTGTAGATGTTGTAGATGCGCAATAACCTTGGAATTGAAAAAAAAAAAAAAAAAAAAAACCGTACTCTTAAAGGTTAAACAAATAAGATTGATCTAGAGATTGATAAATTATTTGCCACTTCTATAATTTTGTTTTCATTGAAAACTAGTTTCAAATGTTATGCATTCATCTTCAGTACTAAAAACACATATAAATAAATATCTCCAATCGTTCAAACACCTAGCCTTAGCACTTGACCTTTCTTCCATTATAGTAATTTCCATTACTAGTTCAGTGCGAGAACGAACCAATGTAACCTTGTCTGTTTGATATAATCTACTTAACCTTGGTGAGCACCGATATGTATTTGATCGCTTATCTCAATTAAATTCATAATTCATAAATGTTATATAATACTAATTTGTATTACATTTAATTTAATGTGTAGTTTGACGAAAAATAATTTAATAAGTATAATAATATCAAACTGTATTCAAAATTGTATATTTTTGAATTTTTGTGTTTTTAGAACTGAAGATGAATGCCCGAAGACGAAGACCGAATAATCCGGTTAATCACTAAACCCAATGTAGGACACAGGTACCCACTTTATAGACGACGGAAGAATCTGAGGAGGATCTTCTGACCCCGGAGTCGATCCACGCCAGATATAACCTGCGCACAGACGACCGACTAAACGAGTAAAATCGGGCAGAGTCGGAAGAAATCGATTCACCAGTTTTAATAGAGATACCGCAGACATCGTCCAAAAAGTCGGACCGACTAAAAGTAACGACAAAAATGAAACATTCTATTTTTCTTCCAATCCAATTGTCGGTTGTGGGTATGGAACATATTTTTTAGGAAGGACCACAACACGCGTCCGATTTTAATCGCCTTGCTCATCAGTCTACCATTGTCCGGGCTCTTGAATTATCCCGATCAATATCGAAATTAATGCCGATATTATTAGAAATGAAGTGGAAAAAAGAAGTGAACTATTAGGCCTTCTAGGGCTTGTGGGGCGCGCTAAAAAAAATATAGGTTTAATTAATAAAAAAAGTTTATGATGAGTTAAGAACAAAGTGTTATTAAGTCATAAGTGATGCTATTAAACAATAAATTAAAATTATTATCATGAAGGTTGTTTTCTTGAGAAAAAATGCCGGACCAACCGCTCCATCGCTCCGGTGATTAAATAGGGGTCGGCAAAAACTTCTGGGCCTAGGAGCGCCTTAACTAAGTCCAAGAGCCGAAGCGAAATTTGGTGACTTTTTTGAAGAAAGATTTTAGTCATTAATCAATATAATATCCATACTACGTATCCAATTTTCACATGTCTACAAACACAAAGCGTTCAGGTTCAAAATGGCGGCTAAAAAACCTCGACTTTCAGAACTTTTTTTGGTCTTTCTACTATTATTAATAGTATTACTATACTATAGAATTACTATTGTTTCTAAACGATGCATTCAATCGAAAAAATGCATAAATGAATACCACACATGATAATATGGGTAAGGTCCAAAACTGTGGTCGCAGTTTCATATATAGTACTCTGTTTTTGACCGTAGTTTTCGGTCAATAACGAAAAAAAAAAGACGCAAAATTTCAAGTTTTTTTTTGCCACCATTTTGAAATCCACCACTCCCTAATCTCCACAGATACGCATATTTAGCATTTTTAGCATCTGGAGTATCTGCAGTATTATGTGTGCTTGAATTTTTTGGTTGTTTTTGCAGATTTTCACGTACCCCATATCTCAGTAGACGTTTCCTATTATTCAAAAATGTTATGTACAACACTTGCAGGAAATTTAACGTTCTTTAAAATAAGTAATGGCCAATTTTTTCCTTAAATGCACTGGAAGCGAGTTACTGAGGAAAAACTGTAATTTTTCAAGATGGTAAAAAACGCACAAAAAGGAGATCGAAAACTAGATTTTTTAACAAAAGGAACAATACATACAACATACCTGAAAATTTAAATTACTCCATTTTTTGCATGGAACAAAAATGCCAATTGGCGTCGATTGGAAGATTGCCAATTCCGAGAGATGTGTGCTTGACCGAATTGCAAAAATGTTGTGCTTAATGGACACAGAATTAGATGCTCTACAACTTTCTCTGTTTTTGACAAAATCGCCGTTTTTTTACCTTGGTTTTCGACCATACCACTTAACCAAATTATTAATTAATGGTACTCATTAGACGCAGAATTTAACGCTCTTTAAGTTAATATACGGTAACTTTTTCGGTAGAATGCAATGTTTATGAATTATAAGTGAAAACAACAAAAAACTCCTAACATGTCGAGTTTTTTTTTGCAGCCATTTTGTAACCCGACCGCTTTGAATTGGCAGAGAAGTCCAAATTGAATACTGATGATAGACATTATATGGATAAATGACTAAAATATTTCTTCAAGCGTCACGAAATTTCGCCTCGGCTATAGTGTACCACGGAAAGAACGCGAACAAGAACCTGTGCGAGTTATTATTTTAATTATTATTACAATTCCTCAGGATTTTTACCGATACCACTGTACAGCATATAAAATTGAACCTTCAGGAATCGTTATTTGATTAATGGATAAATCCATCACATTCGATCACAAGAATGTTTCCTTTTACAACGTAAGAACAGTACCACGGTCCCCGATCTCAGAAAATTAACTTCTATTTCGATAGGATACAGTTCACTGTCATGTTTGAAAAATAGGATTGTCAGGGAAAATACGTTTGTGTATGCATGTAGTGGATGGAATTAGATTACATTTATTTTATTATTGGGAAATATATATCTTCTAGGTATAATGTTCTTCTTTATTTAATTAACGTTTCGAAGAAATACTTCCCCATCATCAGAATAAACTTAAAAAAATAGGAATATACTTTAGCTAACTATTAGTCAGTGACTTTAGACTCCTAGCAATGTGTAGAATAATGGATGCAGAAATTTTAATTATGGACAATGGGAGAGAAATAAGCAAAAGAGAAAAGAATATTCTGAAGAAGAGGAAATATTTCTCCGAAACGTTAATGGAATAAAGAAGCAGATTATACCTCGAAGTTATATATTACCCTTTAATAAAATAATTACAGGAATTTTCCTAGAAATTATAAGAAAAAATTTATATGGGACCATCTAGAAAGCAATCTGCACAATTTCTGAAAATTTTATGAAATTCGAATTTGCGGTAGTTGGAGCTATGCTCGTCACATGGATTTGATTACAGGCAGACAGACAAGAGATTAAATTTTTGGCTTAGTGTTTAAAACTTAAAACGCGAGTGTAAATTCGTCGATTCTGAGGACATATTATTTTTTTCTATTCCTGCATGAATACGAAGCTTTCCTATCTTCGGAAGTAAGGAAACAAATATAAAAGAAATTGTAAGCTATTCCTATCAAATATTTTTGTAACGTATTTAATACAATCAATATCGTAAATTATAACTATAAGTACTGTATTTACTGAACAACTATATATGTAGTATAAACCTACAAACGGTGCGGTTCATCATTGCACTTCGCCAGTTTTCCCCACTCTAAGATAGGAGTGGTTGGATTCGGCGTGGCGTGAGTTTAGGACCCATGGAATTCCAGTCTCTCCAGACCACTCAAAAAAATTCACACTGGATTTCATACTCACGGTCGTTCCACGTTCCATCTGGCACGGAGCGGTTGGAGTGGAGTGATTTTGAATTACTCCATTAACAATCCTGTATCTTAACCGTTGAGCTATTTCACTTTTAATCTAACAATATATAAACACAAAAATTGGACCTACGGGATTTGATTCGGCAATTAATAAACCATTCCAATTTAACTTGGTTTCTCTGAATCTGCTATACTCCAGAAGGGTGATTGGCCCAGTGCTAGAGACCCCGTATCCTCGGGACAACTGGTGGTTTGGTTATACCCACCCAACCATGGGTCTTCCCAGGGAAGGTGGCCCTGAGGTGTGTACTGTATATGACCTTGTGTATGAGTAAGTGTAAAGTGTGCTGTTCTGTTATGTGAGAGTGCCGTGTACTGAACTCAGGAGCCCGAGGGAGCGTTATTTTCCACTAGTCTGGCACTTTGATTAGTCCCTGCGGGGGTTATAGAGCTTAAAACCACTCTAGAAAGACGGCAACTCCAGTGGTTTGGTCATGTCTGCCGGATGAACGAGGACACGAATCCTATAAAGGTATTAGAGGCTCGACCCACAGGAAAGAGACCACGCGGACGCCCCAGAATTACGTACCAAGAATATATCCAAAGAATTGGAAGTAAAAGAGGCAAATCGCTCAATGAGATGAAGCGGCTAAGCACGGACCGAGAGGAGTGGTTACGCTGGATTGAGGCTCCTCGACGCTAGCTAATGGCATAAGAGGAAGATAAAGAAGAAGACCAATTTAACTTTTTAACATCATAAAATTGAACAGTTCAACTAAGAATATGCTTCATAAATCACCTTCCGAGGAAACTAATCTCATCGGTCGAATTCCTCAGATCGAGCTAACGGAGCATTCGATGATTACTGATTGAAGTTGTCATCGGATGTCATTAATCCTGCCCATCTCTAATGGCTCTTGGAATATTATAATGAATCAGGAAAAGGAAATGGTAGAGCGAGCGCTACGAAAATGAATAAGGAAAATACTGCAAATATCACTATAGTAACATACAGATTGGTGCCATCCTTATTCAAAGTGTAAGATTTTAAGATTTTGGAGTAATGGAGTTTATTCTAGCACAGGGGTGGCCAAACTTTTGCATGCCATGCGCCAATTTTTTCACTGACGAGTTCAGATGCGCCATGTAACTTGAGCACTTTTTATACCTTCTTACTTTCATTGCTAGGGATTGGAAAATAGAGATAAGGATAGAATCTGCTTCGCTTAGGGGAGGGAAAAAGGTAAAAGAATAACTTAATCACGTAATCAAATTAATTAATCTGTTCCAGTTTATTGAAGCACCAATCTACAATTGTCAGCAATGATCTCTTTTTCGAGAGGGTGATCGCTTCGTGATGGTGCTACAGCTGCCAGAGAGTTTCGTTTGGTGTAACTAACCCTGGACAGCTGTTTGCACTTAGAGCGAGAACAGTTTGGAATTTTTATTTCTTTCTGCTTGCTAGGAGTCTTGGCCCTTATATATGCTTAATAACCTTCTTAATAGAAACATAGTTTTAGATATAATTAATTTATAGACATGAGATCTAAAGAGTTTGGATTCGACTATATGATCAAAACCCACGGTATAAAAACATGGGCGTGCGCAGCATCCTTTATTAGAGGGTACACGAACCATAGTACCAGGAGATCCTACCAAACTCCCCACTCGGACGGTGGGTCCGAGGATATTATTTACTCCTCTGTAAAATTGTTTAAAGAACTGTCTATAAAGTATTTTAAAAATATCTGATGTGGATAACACATGACTTCCTTGTACGCCTATTAAACTATAAATCGGTGGCTAAAAAAGTGATCCTTAATTTGGTTACTAGTTTCCGAACGACACCGCGTCGCGACATCTATCTGTTGACCACACACACTCATACTCTTGTTTCTGGAGGTCTCATTCCGTTATTATGTGTCGTTTTCTTTCAGTAGGTAACTAGTTTCCAAAAGATTTCTTCGTATTCCGTGACAACATTAGAACTGTTAATGCCACTAGACAAAGCATTAGAAATCGACAGTTTCGACATTTTTAGCGGAAGAACCCACTTATCTTATATCTTATTCTCCTACTGCAGACTTGCTCATCTTACAAATGTGGAGGAAAACCAGTATTTTACACAAAATTTTAACACTTAAAACAAGTAATAAAAATCTTTAATAGGAGTGGAAAAATAATCGCGTTTATAACCTTTATTACTGAACCATATGATCTCTGCATTTAATTTTAATATAATTTTTCATGTAAATTTATTATGATCTTCAAGTAAAGTACCCTTTTCGGCTCACCATTTTTAACCAAGATCTAGTAAATACATTCATATTGATATAAAAGTCCTATTTACCAAATTTGAGATGTTAACATTATATTTTAATATAAATATTTGATAAAGTCTAACATGGCCTTCAAGTAAAGTGTCACTTTCGGTCTGCCAATCTTAACCAAAATTTATTATATTAATATGTAAGTCTTATATACCTAATTTGAGAAGTTTTGCATTATATTTTAAAATAATTTTGGATGAAAATCAATAATGACCTTCAAGTAAAGTACCACATCCGGTAATCATGTAGTGACCAAAAAATGAGGTTCACAACTAGATTTTTCAGCAATCCTAAGCTAGTTATATTAGAGAAGCATTTTTACATGCGTTTATATTATATATAATATATACGCATGTTAGAAACAATATAATATTACCATGAAAGTTTATTTAACAAACACTTAAGTAATTAGTAATCCCTTCAGTTTAACAGCTAAGCAATAAGACTCAGATATACCATTTTCTAACAGTGTTTTAGGGTTAGACAAGGGAAAGAATATGTAATCTCCTCAATCATTCATAGAAACATAAAAACAAAATTTTAAAAGAATAATTTAAAACTTATTAAAAAGTTTTTGCATACAGACTCAGCTTGCTTTTACATGTATAAAGTTGCCATGACAACAGCACTTACGCAAGATGGCATGAGGCCGGTGCGGACCTATAACGTGCGTTATCTCAAAAACGGTAGATTTTAGGGTTTTAAAATGCTGAACAATAATGGTATATGATCTTGATGCCCGCGTCAAAATCTTTAAAACCCAACTCATCCCGTCTCGATCCGCCGACTCAATCTCAGTCGTCAAATCTTTAAAACCTCCCAGTTTTTTCATCACTTTTATTTAAGCTCTAGTAAGAATTTAAGAATAGAAATTGTAATTCATCATATCTCCTTAAAATTCCATTTCTTTTGATACCTCATCCATCAAAATCCATCGCTCCTGAGAGCCGGAAAAGGGATCTATACTACCGTAATAATATATAGTAGTGATAGTGATGTTAACTGAGATATTGTTACAATTGTGACATTGAACCGGGAGAAGATGAATATTTTAATTATTCGGTTTAGTACAATCATTATTGTATCCCGATCACCAGAAGTTTCGCTTGCCATTTTTCCTGCCCGACCAATCCTCTTCTCGTAGATCTCTAGCTGCCATTCCTTCGTGAACCAGAACCAGCCACGAACGAACAACGAAGAACGAACTTCGTGACGTCAGCCAGCCATGCTTTTCTTGGCTGCCCCCTCTTTTTCCCTTGACTCTGGCTGATATAAGAATATCTTCTTTGGTCATCTCTCTTCTCCCATCCTCATCAAATTAACAAACCATTGAAGTCTCCTGGTTTCAATATTGTACAATATATTCTGTTCCAGACCTATTATTTTCCTAATAGTGACATGATGAATATATTATATTTCAGTTAAGTGAACACATAAGAAATGATAATGCTGTTCTTAAGTTTCTACAGAGCCAAAATACCATTGCTAGTACCAAGGTATGTGCAAGAGGACATCAAATGAAGGTACGACTCATGTGGGCTTCAGTGAAACGACTTTGCAGGAAGGAATGCGGATATAGGAGGGGCATGTTGGAGTCCTATCTGTGCGAATTTATATGGACGAAGGGGTATCAGAAGGAGTGTTTGTTTCAAAAGATATTGGAACACTTCGCTGAGTTTTGTTCTCATATTTAGATGTATTTATTGTTTAAGTTTTTAGATTATTTATTAAAATACATACGTTTTCTTTTAAAGTAATGTCTAATTTCTTTAACATGTATCAGTTTATAAAATATAACTGGCATGTCTTTTCGACAAAAGTCTTTGTAGACCAGACTCATAGGGCCTCTAATCCAATAAACTTTAATGGCCGAGTAAAAAGTTATAGCCTCTTCCTCTGAGTATTTCTCTTAAACCAGTATTATCTTTTTCCAATCTTGGTGGTTGAACAATCGTCCATTCCGTATTTCCCTGATGGAGAACGACACTCGGCGTCGCGACATCCGTCTGTTGAGACACACACACCCACAAGCTCTTGTTTCTAGAGGTCTCATTCAGTTATTATATGTCTTTTTCTTTCAGCAGGCAACAAGCTTCCAAAAGATTTCTTCGTGTTCCATGACAAAATTAGATCTGTCAATGTCAGTAGATAAAACATTGGAAATCGACAGTTTCGATATTTTAAGCGGAAGAACCCACTTAACTTATATCTTATTCTCTTGCTACAGACTTGTTCATCTCACAAATGGAGAGGAAATCAAATATTTTACACTTAAAACAAATAATAAAAATGTTTAATTAGAGCGAAAAAAAAATCGCATTTTTAGCCTGTATTACCGAACCATATGATCTCTGTATTTAATTTTAATATAATTTTTGATGTGTTTATTATGACCTTCATGTAAAGTATCACTTCCGGTTTACCAATTTTAACCAAAATTTCTCACGTTATTTATATTCATATGTAAGTCCTACATACCAAATTTGAGAAGTTTTGCATTATATTTTAACATATTTTTTTATGAAAATCAATAATGACCTTCAAGTAAAGTACCACTTTCGGTGATCATGTAGAGACCAAAAAGGGAAGTTAACAACTAGATTTTACAGTAATCCTAAATACAAATTTTTAACTTTCTACGGCTAACCGTATTTGAGTTATGCGATATACGCGCATACGTACAGAAGGCACGACGAAACTAGTCAAAATGTATATTTCCGTTGAAATCTGAAAATCGAAAATTTTCGTGATTACAATACTTCTTTTACTTCGTACAAGGAAGTCAAAATATATTCGGATCTTATGTTGAGGTTATGTCAGCAATCTTTAAAAATTTTCTATAAAGTCAAAGACGATACCAGTCATTATATATTGAAAGTAAACGATCTACATGACCAAACGGTGTTCAATAAAAATAAATAAACGTTGAACTTAGCTCCAGGTATAGATAAGGAGCGGTTGATTCGTCTTAGAAGTGTTCAAGTAGTGTTTGTCGTGTTATCCCTAAACAATGAGTTTTTGGAGGGATATGTAGGGAAACTGAAGAATAGCCAAACTATCGAAAGCCAATGGAGGTTAGTGAAGCAACGTAATAATATTCGTAGTAACACGCAACGTCAACTTTAAACTCTTATCTCTGTGAATTTTTATGGCGTCGCCGACACCAAGGAAAGGATCTATTTCAACAAATTTTAAAAGATATAGTTGCCTATTGGCCTCTAGAATAAAGGTAAGGAGTTTATATTTGTCTGTGCCTGTATAGAAAATTTTTAAAGACTTGTCACCATAGCCAAAGAGATCCATAGTTCTCCAATAGTATAAAAATAAATGTATATATCAACTAAAAAATTAAGTTTTTTACAGACTTAAGAATGACCCAAGATGGCCGAAACGTTGAAGTAATTTGAAATAAAATAAAGAATTTGGTGACATATTGGTCTTTTATTTTACTAATTAATTATAATGGCACCAAAAACTAAAAATACAACTAGAAAGAATGAATTGTACAACTTTACAATCGGGGCGCGTTATCACTGGTTCCTCCCGAACCTACCCGAAGGTCGCCGGACTAGCATACTCTAACGCCATTTGTGCTAATCAACTGCTTTGTATTTTATTGTAACATTCGTATTCGTTGGAATTATTAAAATTATTACTGCCTTAATTACATATTATTTAAAATTGTTAGTGCTGTCGACTTCCGGTATTCTGGGGAAGTTATAGTAATAATTAAATGGAGGAGTAATTTAAATTACGGTATGGACCCGACCTCCAGTGAAAAGGAACTTTTGGGGTTCGTACATCTCTTGAGCGGGCACAGCGAGCGGAAGTCGACAGCTGTGATCTAATTAAAGCAGTAATAGTTGAAATTACGCTAAGGCCCCGATCTCAACTGAAAGGGATCAATTGATTTTTTGTTTATTTCTTGGGCGAACGTAATGAGCGGAAGTCGACAGCACTAATAATTTTAAATAATATATAATTAAAGCAGTAATCATTTTAATAATTCCAATAAATAAGAATGTTATAATTGAATGCAAAGTAGTTACCACAAATGGCACTAGAGTATGCTTGTCGGACACCATAGAAGTTATTAAAAAAAAAAAACTGATATAACATTGAAATAGTAAACAATGTTATATGTGGTATTTATTTTTCTGTAATTTATTTTTTTTTTAAATCCAATATTTATAGAGTTAAAGATCATCATAATCATGAATAAAAGGAAGAAAAACAAATATAAAATATAATATTGTACACAACATAAGTATGTGCCAACTTTTAACAATTTATACTAACTTTCATAGCAACAACATCAATCATTTAGTTAAATTTCCATTTTGGAATATGATTCCGATTCCAGAGATTTAATAATCATCATAATCCATTTTTACAATTGTCACAAATTTTTCTATCAGCATACAGAGAAGGACATTGCTACGCTGCCATACTACCTCAAAGTCATAACAGTACTTCCACGACAGAAAATTATCTGACTGTGTAAATGAGGCTTTAGGTTCACAGTTAGGCAATTCAAACTATACTCAAGTGCAAATATATGTTGTGCTGTCTTCGAGTGACGTACCATCTCTATTTGGTTAGTATTTTTTTAAATGTTGATGTGAGATTTACTATCTCTGAATTGTATTTATGTGATCCTATATTTTCTGTCTATTTATATTTTTCTATATTTATAAATTTATATTTGTCTATATTTTCTGTGTATCTATATTTTCTGTAATATATATATATATATATATATATATATATATATATATATATATATATATATATATATATATATACATATATATATATATATATATATATATATATATATATATATCTAGCACAAATGGCGCTAGAGTGTCCTAGTCCGGCGACCTTCGGGTAGGTTCAGGAAGAACAGTGATAACGTGCCGCGATGGTAAAGTTGTACCGTCCATTCTTTCTAGTTGCATTTTTAGTTTTTGGTGCCATGATAGTTAATTAGTAAAATAAAAAACCAATATGTCACCAAATTCTTTATTTTATTTCAAATTACTTCAACGTTTCGGCCATCTTGGTTCATTCTCAAGTTAAAGATTTAAATTGTCAAATCTTGGGTAGCCATGGGGTACAAGCGGCAATTTAATAATTTGGGAAAACACATTTTAAAGCGAAAACAATTTGACAAAACCTAAAACGTTTAAGTTTGTATTATACTTATGTTATGGCTCTACTTACTATATATCCCTTGAATATAGAGCAATATTTCTTTTGAAAAACATGTTATATGCCTTAACTATCCATAGTCGCACTTAACTCTGCCTTTAAAAAAAATTCACTTGCACCCACCCATTGGCTTCTCGCCCCCTCATATGTAATGGTAAGGGGAGTTAAGAAGGGTTAAAAGAGAATCAAAAAGGAACTTAACATCAAAATAAAAATAAAAGGATAAAACTGGGAACATAAAATTATGATAATGTGATTAATGCTAAAGATAAAAACATTATCACATTGTAATTAAAAGCATTTTATATTTTATATAATGTGTTGTTTTAAATTAATCAACATTATTATTAAAAATTAATGTTATTATTTATTGACTAAAAAAAAATTTCATCTATCCACTCCAAACTCTTTTCTACCATTAAAAATAATATGAGAATAGAATGTTTATTATGAGATAACATAAAACTGCAATCATGAAGAATAAAATATTTTTAGGAAGATGCTACAAGTGGCATTCAGCTGTCGAATATAATAAATTTATAAAAACACTACTATCAAATACAAACAAGAAATAGCTGGTTTTTTTTCTCTTTTTTATGTTATTTATTTAAATATATTTAAATCATACATAAAAGGAATGTTATTTATCTATCTAGGGTTAATCAAGGAAATATTAATATCTCAAAAAGCATTCCTGATCAGACATCGATTGCTAACATAGAATTCTGTTGTACTGCAGGTCGGAAGCAGGAATTCTAAATAATTTCCGAATTTCATAGCTCATTCAAAAAATTAATTTTCATACAATAAAATAAAATAAAAATGAAGTTGATGAGAAATTGTGAATCGATGGTGGTACAAGTGATTGGTCAATTGGCATATATTAAGGATGGGCGATACGTTCATCAACTGTTTCACTCTCTTTTCTACTTAGTGATTGATTTTTTTTTTTTTTTTTTGTATTCATTGTTTTAAACCTTTATCATTTTTACGCAACTGAGTTTGTTATGTATACAAATAAAAGCGTACATTCAATTACTCTTTTCTTTATTTATTTATTTTTACCTTGTACAGTTTATTGTATATGAAGAATCCACAGAAGAAAGGGAGAATGTCACCTGCAATACATGTCGAGAAAATCAAGTTTGAAAGTTTGAAACTCCTATTTTCTTCAATCTATGGGCATTCTTCAAACGCTTTTAAAAAACCAGCCATCCGCATTTCCGGCTGTTTCTATTCATCATTTTATTCTACGAATGATATGATCAAAATTGATGTGTACAACTCCATTTTTAAAAAAATGTGACTCCCTCTCCCTTCTGTCGACTATTCATAAATAGTCGTCGTTTTTTGAAAAAGGCCTAAGAGCCATTTAGCAAACTTTACAGGAAACAATTTTTCCCCAAATAACAATATATTTTTTTCAATTTATTTCTTTACTATATATTGTAGGAGTTTATTTACCTGGCAAAACCTTTATAATTACAATATATTTTTAAGACTTCTAGTTTAGACCAGAGTGATGACTGAGAGTCATTAGTATTTGGTCCTTACGCCATCAATATTCGATTTTTAGACCATTTCCAATTTTTTTTTCGATATATCGTGAGCAGGAATCGATAGAGGTGGTGTTTATATCCCAAAATCAATTGAAATCCAAATTTTTAATTTTTGGTGCTTAAGCCTTTTTTTAAAAATGTCGATATTATCTTCTGTATTAAATTTTTTTTTTTTCTTTCTGAATCTATATTTGAGTAGATTTTTTTAATCATTGAATTAAATTATTCATTATTGTTGAGTTGAGGCCTATTTGTATGTGGACTTCCTTCAAAGACAGTTTTTCTTTGATTAATTTTTTTTATTTTCTCTAAATAAAAGCAAATTTGTGAGATTAACAATATTATTCACTGAATAATAACATTCAAGAATATCCTTTATAATAATAAAATCTAAACTGCAATGTTAAAGGGTAGATCTGCAGACAACGAGGACTCAAAAGAGCCGAGTTGCACGTCAAAATAAATAAGAGTGAAATAAAACAACGGCCAATATTATTATAGGCTATATTATAATATAAAGATAGTTATAAATAAAAATCTCTTCCTCTTTTTTCTTTAGAAAAAAAAAATGAACAACAAACCTGAAACATTTTTATAGAAATAAAACTTAATACAAAGAGCATGGCCCAACCTCAGTCTTAAAAATGTAGTCTCACCTCAATCACATTGTACATAATAAGCAAAGAAGTACAAAAATGAAAAGGTTAAATGAAAAATATAAATTTTAAAAACAAAAGTGATAAAAAAGGAAAATTTTAAAAATTGTCTTGTTACCAACACTTTTCAACAGTCTTTCCTTTATCGCGATACAAAAAGTCTACATAATTGGGCCAAAATTATTTAATGGTCAGCCTTCAATACATTACTTACATTCGAGCTTCCATATAACGCTTTACAAGGTAATAGAAACGAGATATTATTATACATATCTGATATACAAATCTCATACTTCATAATTCTAGATTGTTCTCAAATATTACAAAAAATTGTTTCATTTCCGATATCAAAGTGATCGTGCAAAATCCATATGTGTTATTATTCATCTATTTACTTTCACAGTATCACATAATGCCACTAAAAAAGTCAGGTGAAAAAAATATAAATGCATATTTAATAGACAGTCGACAGAATTAAACTATTATTTTTATTTTCAACATCTAAGCAAGAATACAACCACCATAGATTGTTGAAATTGAAATAACTTGAAAATTTTTTGGAAAAGAGCAAGCTCAATGAAATATATGAGTAAAAAATTAATAGAAGAAGCAACTTCGGAAGAAGAGCATTATCGCTTAGGTATGTATATATATATATATATATATATATATATATATATATATATATATATATATATACACACATACATACCCTAGATAATATGCAAATATCAATTAAAAGTATATATAATTTTATATACATACATGAATACATTTCTTAAATTTTTATTAAAAAGAAATTAAGGTAATTTTTAAAGTTTTTATACAAATTTTCCTCACTCTCATTTGGAATTATTAACTTTTCTTCGTAGCAGACTAACCCAAGACATCTGGAAACTGCATTGTCGTTTAGAGAAAAAAAAAATGTAAGAAATTGTTAAAAAAATAAAATAATATTAATCATTAAAATAATTATTCTGGTAGAAAATGATATTTTTTGATCAACTTAATTTCTGGTCGATTTTTTTTTTTTTTTTTGAATGTCTGTTGAAAAATCACTACCCACTTCAATCTCCTTGAAAACCTTAAATTTTATTTTAAAACTTCACCGATAGCAGAGAAGTTTCAACAATTTTAGTGTTGAAATATATTTATAAAAGAATCTTAATCATAAAATTAAAATGAAAAATTTATTTTATTTTAGATAAAACACAATCCAGAACTATTTACAATTATAATGACCATAAACTGGTGTTGGATGCAGCTTGCAGATATAACTTTACTGATTTGGGCATAAACAGTAGAAGTACGATTCTTGATTTTTTTTTATAAAATCATAATTAAATAAAATAATACATTTTTTTTTAATGTTATTACAAAACCAATAACAACGTAAATAAATTATTATACAACTTTATTATATACTTATGAATATGTTAATATAATATCATCGTTGAGAAATTTGACAAAGAAGTTTCCAGGGATCAATGCTCTTATATATATATATGCATATCACTCAATTGAGTTAGAGAAAGTCTTATATAATAAAAATAATATTAAGTTGAATAAGACAAGGTTATATACAATAATATTAAATCTATATTAAGATATTACATATATGCTTTAAAATGTTTGCATTAATATTTATCTTCAAAATCCTTAAAAAAGTCAAAGTTTTTAATTAACCAAAATATATATATATATATATATTTATACAAAATCTATTTACAATATATATTTTAGGCTATTTATAATCACATACTCATAAAATTTTCTAATAAATATTTAAGAATAGGCTGCCAAAAACTTTTCAGATTTAAAATTCGGCAGTAATATATAAAAAATGGACTTTAAATATTTAATAATTAATTTTTTCAAAATTCATAAAACCTTACATATAAATAAATTTATTATATATTTATATATATTCATAAATGAAATTATTTCTATAAAAAAAAAAAAAAAGGTAAATATTCTGGATATATGAAAATGGTAGAGCCCTTATTCATGAATCAAATTGAGCTGCATTGCAAAATAAATAAACACAAGGATTAGATGAACTGTAAAAAATATCCCAGTAAAAAAAAAATTATTATGGTTTCCAATGTTCTTATCGCAACCACAGTTGGTCTTATATATGGCATCGAAATACTAGACAACATAAAACCTCAGCTCAGGCAAAACAAACCTTTAAAAAATGTAATGTACAGAAAAAAATTTCTGGATAAAGAGTCGAAACAAAAGGCAGATTCTAATTATGAACTGTTGAATGAAAACATTAAATTGAATAGAATATTAAATTTAAACAATGGGACAATAAATCTTATGCTGTTTCCACACTTGTGGCCAACCGTTTCAAAATTTTGAAGAGTGAAAGTACAAATGCGTCATCCACTCACATGGCAAGACGTTTGAAAAATCCTTTTGTCCATTTTAAAAAACAGCTAATACTTTTCTCATTATTTATTTTATATTTACTTTATTTTATATTTTGTAGATGGTAATAAAAATCATTGAATAATTTTAATTTGTAAAAATAAAAATTAGAAGTCATGACGCAATACTTTTCAAGAGAAAAATATTATTTTTCTCTTGAAAAGTATTTAAGTCCTGATGGTAAATGTCTCTCTCACAATAAATAGTGAAATATTAAATTACTCGATTTTTTTCCTTTTTACTTAATAGACATTTTTCATTTGGAAAATAATTTATAATCTAAAAGAAGATTAAATGGACATACACCACTTACAAAATAAACGGTCCATATATTAGCAAAGGCAAATACACATTTTGGGCCAAGGCAGTTACAGAGTGAAGTCCTTAAGGATATTCTAGAGACAGCTGAAAATATGGCAGCTGGTTAAGAGAGAAAGCAGGTCTCCTACAAAAGATGTGGAGGGCAGGCTAACAGAATCTCTTATTCCATTCAAAATCCGACAGGACTGTTCCTTATCAGCAGTATTTTAATTTATAAATATTATGTGATATTCTAGTAATAAACGGCTTTTCTTTCTTCTTATTCTCATTTTTAGTTACTGGGATATAAAAAGCAATCTATAAAAAAAAAATTATATAGAATATATACCTCAAATATTCTTTAGCTCAAATTAATAAACAGAAGTGTATAAATTGTTATAAAAAAATAAACAGATAACTAAGACATAACAATAATAATTTCTATATGATTATAATATATAAAGTTAAACAGTCAAAAATACAGTCGTAAATCTTGGCCTTTAAAATTAAACAAACAAAAAAGTGGAGTCGTTAAGAAATGTTATTTGAATAAAACCTATCATAGGCCTCTTAGTAGATTTAATCCAATAGACCCTAACAAAATCTCAACGATAACTTAATTTAAACAGAAAAAAAAGAAGATAAAATTAAAAACTAGAATATAGTACAAAATCCTAAACTTTGGTACACAAAATTAAATACATGTAATAACATGACTAAACTACACAATATGTCCATTATTTATTTTGATAAATTTTACAAATAAACATGATAGTAATTAATGCAAAAGGAAGCATGCATTAAAAATATAATTTAAAAGTAATTTATAATAGAAATTAAAATTTAAACTTAATAATAATTTTAGAAGAATAACTATGTATCCTTTGAGCAAAAAACGATAAAAGCTCTCATCAGACTTAATTTAATAACATAATGGATGATTGGAGACGACTGGTTAACTAATGCTAAAACAGGTTTATTATGCATTTACAGTCTAGACATTAAAAAAAAAAATATATATATAATATTAAAGCACAAGCCGAAAGAAATAATAATAAAAAAAAAAATTGGCTTATAAAATAGATAACAATAGGAACTAATGTTTTCTATCTAGGCGACACGAAACCAACAGCAAACGGCAAGAAAATAACATCTAGGAACAAATATGACAAACATAACCTTTTCCAGAAAAAATTATAATTGATTCTGAACTTTTCCAACATTGATATAATTAAATATATAGGAGATAAGGGCTAAAAGAACAAATCAAAATCCAATTCATTCTTCTCGATTTGTAAAAAAATGACAAATGATTAAAGCAAGGATGACCAACACAAACCTACCACCCACTCATTTTTATTTAAAGCTCAAGCAAGGAGGGGAAAGTGTATTCATATTTTTGCAAACCATTTCCAATTTATACAGTTGATTCGTCCCTAACTGGCATAATGCTAACCATTGTACTACTTTAGTATAAGGAATCAAATGGAGAAAATATTTAAAATATATTTTTTTATTTGTCATCAACAAATAATATTTTGTTTGTTTTGAAAAATAGTTCCAAATAAGTCCACATAGAGTGCGCTCTCTAAACTCTCAGTTTCAGTGCAATGAATATAGTTGTTAATCAAGTGTGTCGCTCAATAGATAATATTTTTGTGTTTTGAATAATTTATTAAGAAATGAAAAATACAGGTAGAGTTGAAATATTTTTCTGGTTTTAGTTAATGTGAATATAATAAATTTTGCCCCGAGTATAATTTTAAAAATAATTTATGGCTTCTAAATGATTAAATTTCTTGAAGTATTGCTGTAAGATAATTGTTTTAAATATTTTTTAAAAAGATAGAAAAGAACAAAACCAATGTACAAAAAAAAAAAAAAAAAATGTGAAAGTTCAGCATACTTAAAATTTAAAAACAAATACTGCTTTTATAGGGTGTCCAGCGATATATCATCAAAAAATTGAAGGAACTTTTCGTCAATTTATACGGAATAAATTTAAAACAAATTGAATTAAATTTAAATTTAAAACAAATTGAATTAAATTAAATTACCATAGAATTTGTATTGGCCGGCTTATAAAATGTTTGAGAATTAATCTGAATAATTATGAAGATTGTATTTCTGTTTGATAATGAAAAATTGTTACTTGACTCCTTAACTTGTTACTCAACGCATAAAAAAAAAAAAAAAAAAAAAAAAAATTAGAAAACACTGTACAAAAACAATTTTGTCACCACAATTTTTATTCACAAACTTATTTTATATAACAAAACAAAACAATATAAATATATATAACAAAATAATCATAATTATAGGATTAAAATGAATCCTGGCAACCCTTTATCCTTTTCACTCCATCCTCGGCCTCAATGGCAAGGGGGCCCTATATTATAAAAAAATCGGTTGTAATTGAAACTCTGAGCTATTTCGGGCTAATACATTACTTAACCGTTCCATAACATACCTAATTCACTAAGCGACAGGTAGACCCAGTAAGGTGTGACAGAACATATAAAGAGTACGTGTTTGAGAGAGAGAGTGACTGAACAAAGTTAGTGGAAGGGGAGCTTCTTCCAGCTTTCATGGAATTATAGATGGTATGGGGAACAACTACATCAATCTTGTTGCTTAGTACTGATGATAAAATGGAATTATAAGACTTAAAAACTAAAATGTCCTGATGATTGGCTGTTTTTCAATAATTTCCTATTTTTTTTCCCGACACGAAAAATTCAAGCAGAATTCCCGATCTTCAAGGAATTCGAGGTTGCTGGACACCCTGTTTCAGCAGTAGATTTAAAATATTTGATAATCAGACGTAGGTTACACAATAGTATATAGATTAAAAATGGCCCAAAATTTGTTAAAAAAGGCTGAAATCTTACAAATATAATAAAATGATTATGAAATAAAGTTTTTATGAATAAAGGTATGTGAGATTGATATTGGTCTATTATCTTTTGATCTAAATTGATTAATTTTATAGAATATATATATTTTTTTTTAATTTGACCAATAAAAAAAAGTTATATTTTACATTGACAGCGCACCACCAAAACCTCTCAAGTCCCATTTTTAATAAAATAAAAGTTTTGAATCTCTATGAGAAAACAAAAGGTTCCAGATCCAATAGACTATCATTTTTACGTTATTAGCTTTATAAGCGTTATCACTTGACCAGTTTTAATAGCCTGTAAGTTTAGAACGTTTCAGAGAGATTGAAGTTTTCTTTGTCACCTGAAAAATTATATCAGAAGCACTTACAAGGTTTCGCATGTATCCTGTCGATAAATTAATTAAATAAATAATAACAAAAGTTGACAAAAAAAAAATATAATTACAGATTTTTAAATTTATTTTTACAGTGTCTTTATATTAGTCATTTATTACTCATGGAAAAAATATATATGCTAGTAGCATGGATGACCACCTCAGGGGCTTAATTTTTCTAAAATTAAAAAAAAAGGTATTTCTGATTCCTCTATTTACTCTCAGACCAGTTTAATCTAAGACTGATCTCCCACCCCTCATGCTATTTTTAATATATTTTTCCTAATAATTGATTTCCGATAGTCAGTATTTTCTCTATTACGGCATTGTCAGTAATGCCAGGTAAGGAAGAGCCAGCTGTACAATCAATAATAAATGAGCTGTTGCAGTAGTGATTGCAGATCATCAAAATGTCACTCATTACAAACTACACTAACGTCTAAGTGTACGAGTATTTTATGGTCTGAGTTCTTCGATAAGCTGCGACAGAATATATTGTCAAATATTTGGCTAAAGGAGCTCAAATGCTACAAAAAGGACTATCTCAAAACGTATGAAACCAGTAGCGCTGGAAGAAAAAAAAAAAGTATAGAATTTTGGAGTAAAAGTGGGCAGCAGATATAAAAATGTTCACAACCGCTTGTAACCTACCTCAAAAACTAGTAACACCTACAATGTCCCAATATCAGTGCAAAAATATACTTAACGATCAACTCTGTATTAATAACTCTTAAAATCGTTCTGCTATAAGAGATTCTTTAAATACCAAAACATTTCAGAATTTTAATTCTAAAAGAAAAAACTTGTTTGAATGATAACTTTAGTTAGAATGCAGTAAGAAAAAAAATATTCCATCCGATTAAAATGAAAATACCCTGATATTAAAAAAGTTATGCCTAAGCGAACATTCACGTAAATAACAATGGAAGAATATAAACGATAAGTCTTTTTTTTCTTAATATTGAATACAATGGGATAATAAAACAATTTGAGGATCCTAACAATAATAGGCCTATAGGCACTGAAATGATTTAACACCTTCATTGGAAATATTTCCGATTTTGCAGATGGTTAAATTGTGACAAATCTTACCCGAAATAACCATTTTATTTTATTTATTTGTTTAAATTAAAATACTTATGAATAGCAAATGGGGTTAATCAAATAAATACTTTTTTAATATTATAAGAATTCATTTGCACATGTCTGTGAGCCTAGCGACAGTTCTGTTTCCGTATCAGTGAAAAATTATATTTTTTTGAGTATTCGAATGGAGAGGTTACCCACACCTCAGGCGCAGTTCAATAACACCTCAGACGCAATTCAATAATAATGTCGCAGAAGAATATCATTTTTCACTGATACTGAAACAAGGAAATGTCATGTCACGGACATGTCAAAATGGAATGGACCTAATGGAATTATAGTTAAACTTTTTTAAATTTTAAAACCTCCAAAAATCTCAATATATATTCAATTTGTTAAGGAATTTTTATTAGAATAACACTTTCTGCAAGTTTAATCAAATTTATGAATAATGAACAAATATATTTGCTAAAAGCAATTAAAAGCTACCTTGTAGGAAAATAAGAAACACTGGTATGTTTGTTTTATATCCATTCATATATTATTGGTAGATGTATTAATTAAAAACACATGTTCATATTTTGTATATAAAAATTATGCAATCAAATACATAATTTTTAAGATTAAAAATAACATAACCAACCTTTGATCTTTCAATTTTTTTCCTTAAATTTTCTCATAATGTAACTTATAATTCCTGTTAGAAAGAAATTTTTAAAAGAAAAATTCCTTAACAAATTCAATATGTAGCAGTGATTTTCTATGTACGGAAGTTCAATAAAAAAAGTATAATTTTAGCGTTTAAAAAAATATTCTTCAACCTGAAAAAACTTAATTGTTACTGTTTTTAATTTATGAGCTAATGATGAAACATTATAATTTTCCATCAATTTTTTTTTTTTAAACATTATGTTCAATAAATAGAGGCCTGACTGTATAATAAAAAAATAATTATAAACTGGAACATGGCCCATAAGTCACAAGATCATTTAAGATTAAAAAAACTATTAAAGAGTTCACTAGACTCTTTCTAAACAGTCTGACTTATCGTTTAAACGTGAAATCATTTAAGTCCAAAACTGTTTGATTTAGAGTTTTTTTTTTTTAAGTGTGTGTAAATTTTATGTATAATTAATAGTTAAGTTTTTCTACTCAATATATTATCACTTGCTAGTCCATATAATTAAAAAAAAATGTCTCTCTGAAAAATTGGGATTTGATAGTTACGTGATATTTCATGATTTTGCAGATAATACGATTCATTAATTTTTTAATATATCATTTTGTTTAACCCTGAAATCAGTTTGCTTTCTTACAAATCTAACATGGTTATCCCTGACAATCGATTGAATAAGGCAAAGAAACATTACAACAGCCATTGCCAACAATAAAAAAAGTGACAATTCAACGCATATAATCACAAAAAAAAACAGAAATTTATATAATAGAAAAGTAGGCTATTTTAAAAAGTATTATAATGATGATCTTGCGACTTTTGGGACATCCAGTATATATAATATAAATTAAAGTGATAGGATTTTTTAAAATAATTATCGATAATAATTAAAATAATTATATTAGAAAAACATCTAACACTTGATTCTTCATTAAGATGTATAAGCTATACCTTAGCTCCTTCAGAAGCCCCGTGAAAAACTTAACCTCAGTTTTTGTTAAATAATTAATTTTTATATTATTTTTTTTTATATTAAATAAATTTAAGATGTCTAGATTAGGGCATCAGCTTAATAATAAAATTATATAAATTATTTTTATAATTTTTGTCATAAAATAACATTTATTTAAGAGACGAATTTTTTGGAATAAACTATAATTCATGAATAATGATTAAAATTTCACCGATAAGTTTTAAAAAATCAACATTTAATAAATGAGAGATATTTTTGGTGAGAAGAATGGCTGTTACTCCTTTTTTTTAATATTTAATATTTTTACTAATCAATTTTACCTTCCTAATGAAAAACAAAAAAAAATTTTAAAGATGAAAAAATATCACCCAAATAATAAAAATATTGTTTAATTTTTATAAACTAATTTCTTAACTTGTTTATTAAGTTATTTTTTTTCCTTGGTGCAAATTTTGTTTTTTTATTTTTTAAAAGGCATTTAATAAAAATAAATGTAAAATTTAAGATGTAAAATATTCCGTGTCTTTTAAAAAATAAAAATAAAATTTTCAAGATGACAAATTATAACTAATAAAAAAACAAAACAATTATTTTACAGATTTTATTTTTTTTTTTTCTACCCTTAATCCTCAGCATCAAACATTTATTTACACTTGTGTTACTTTATTAAAACAAAACAACAAAGATAAACATGTAAATTAAAATCCCACAACATTTTTTTTTTTTTTACATTGATTTATTTCATCCGAGCACTAATATTTTTTACCAGCGTCCAATGAAAGTGCTAAAAATTAAAGGCTGAATCGAAATAAATAGAAAACTGGACAAAATGATGGCAAATAATAATTCTTTTGAGTACAAAAAAACTTTGGGTTTTGAAAACAAGTATTTTAGAAACATGCTAGTTATTTTTTTTTTTATATATATAATTTCAAACATTTTTTTCAAAGCTACCTCATCTGTTAAATCCTCAAAAATACCTTTAACATATAAAGCTTAAGGAGAGAGAGAGACTCGCTAGAATAAATATATATATAGTTTTTAATATCTTTTAAAAAATATATATATCTAAATATAAACATACAATGGGTAATAAAACATAATTTTTCAGTTATGAATAAAAAATAAATCGCTATAACCAAACGCGTGAAAGTTCGCAAATTATATAAAATGAAATTATCCAGAATTTCTTTGTTAGGATACAAAATAATTGTTATCTTGATAATAATTACAAGCAAAATAACAAAAAAAAAAATGAAAAATATACATGTATATATCGATAACAATGGTGGTTATATTACAGTTTGAGAGCACTTTGTAGAGTTAAGATGATTGAGAAGGCTTCTCTTGTAGGGCGCTATTGAGCGTTCGAAGGCACTTGAGTCGTGAGTCGAAGACCCACGTCTTTGGAGGGATCGTTTGCCAACTACACCTGCAAAACAAAATCGATTTAATTAATTAAGAATATTTTTCAACAATGGTGTTTGTATAGAGGAATGGGAGTATAGTGAACAATGAAACACAAATAGTTTTAATTGTCAATGATCCTTACATAAATTATTGAGTAGGCCACTCAATTATAGTGGACTCACGTAAAAACTCGGCTTGGTATACTGCAGATTTGCATACAATTCGGCTTTAGGCCCTTTAAAAATATTAATTACTTATAGGCATTTGCTAATTATATATATATATATATATATATATATATATATATATATATATATAGAGAGAGAGAGAGAGAGAGAGAGAGAGAGATAAATATTTAACAATATATTACAATGGTTTTATATCAACACACTGTGGAAAACAAAATTAATAATAAAGCATGAGCAGCAGATCTCTGTCACTAAGGTCGCATTTTAAACTATCTTTAATGGTTAATAAAATGCGAAATTGAAAATATCAAAATTCTCTAACATCGACTCAATTCATATACAAATTTTTAAACATTTTAACTCTATTTGGAGGGACTGTAGAGGTGCATAAAACCTTAAATACCGCAACAACAAAAAAAATTTAAGCAAGCCGAAATTTTGACTTAAATTTACGCCACTTCTATGGTATTGTTCTGCCTAAAAAACAACCATACTTTCCGAATTTCAGCTCAATTAGCCCGAAGAGGGCCCCTGAAAGTGCCCGAATATAGCTGGAAAATTGCGAGAAATCTTTAAAAATGGTCCTGGTGGAAGTAAGGAAAATTCAAAAATAGTAAAAACTATTTATTGAAAGCTGACGTATCGACCCATGTTGCAGGTCTTCATCGAGGCGAAAAAGAAACAAGATATAAAAAAGGTGAAACTATGGTAGGAGTATAGAGGCATATGATATGACAAAGGTATAAACCTGCATGCCAGGTAGATAATAAAAAAAATTTATATAAAATAATATGTTTTTCTTCAATTTGCCTTGAGGTCAATTAAAAAAAACTCAATAGTTTTTTCTATTTATTTTTAGACGTTTCGGAGATTTTTAGTATTTTCAGCATCTAAATAATATCCCCAAAATGTTGGTGTGTCACTTAACCACTAATACTTTACCAAGTATCATTAAAAGTATTAGTAGTTAAGTGACACACCCAACATTTTGGGATATTATTTAGATGCTGAAGAGGGGGGGGGAGGACGGATTATCTCCGAAACGTCTAAAAATAAATTTAAAAAACTATTTAGTTTTTTTTAATTCACCTCTAGGCAAATTGTAGAAAAACATATAATATGGAAGGTCAACAATTGAAAATAATTAATAAAAATAATATAAAAAATATAATAAAAAAGAGAATTAAGGAAAGGTTTGAAATATGGTGAGGACTTAATAAACATGCACAACTCAATACTTGTTAATAGTGCACTGACATGATAAGTTAAAAGGCCCCAACTCCAAATCATTTTTTTTTTTTTTAAATGCATCTCTGTATTGTATCCGAATTGCTATAAAAAACTAAACCTTTTTATGACATTAGAAAGCCCTAAATAGTTATATCCTAATCAGGGCTTTCTAATGTCATAAAAAGGTTTAGTTTTTTTAGAGCAATTCGGATACAATACAAAAATGTATTCAAAACTTATTTTTGGAGTTAGGACCTGTTAGCTTATGACGGCAGATATATGTCATCAAAGAGACATAGCGTCGTCCCTATGGTAAAGTTATGAATGACTTCTCAACTTTACCATAGTGATATGAAAATCAATACTTTTCAGGAGAACAAAAAAAAATGTCACCTTCTTCTATGTTCTAGGGCCGATTTAGAGTATTTTAATTTTTTTTTTGGTTGGTATTATATTCCTTTTAAATTTATAATAATAAGCATATTTGTCATTTTAATATGGAATTTTCAGACTTTCAGACGTATTTCGTAAAAACGCAACTGCAATTTCAGCCTTTCTAATGGCGTAACAGATCTTTAACTTTACTAAAGGCTGTATCAACTGAAATACTATCGAAAAATAGCAAAAACAAAAAAAAAAATGAATTTTTCACATTCTTAAGTTTGTTAGAGCACTTCAAATAAAACATCAGGAAGGTTATGCCCGGTGACGGTTTCCATCCAGTGTTGCCATGCAGGAATAATTATGTAAGTGAATTAAATCATGTATGTGTGTAATTTCTTATGCCTGCAACACTGGGGTAACCAACAATTACCTGACCAGGCAGTGTGATAATTAAGTGCCAACCTGGTGGACGTTTTTAAGTTTGGAGAACAAAAGTTTTATGAGTTGTTTTTTTTTTAGAACTATTTGTTTATTTTTATCAATTGCACCCAGGCAAGTTTATTTTTATTTCAATATATTGACTTTTATTTTTTATATATTTTTATTAATATTAACGAAGCTCCTTAGATCCTTCAAAAGTTTATGTCACTCTTTTTACTCCTACAATAGTTTCACCTCCTTTATCTATTGTTTCTTTATAGACCTGATAAAGGCTTGTAATGTGGACTGAAACGTCGGCTTTAAATAAAAAGCTTTTACTATTATTGAATTTCTCTTAACCACCATCCGAACCATTTTCTCCTTGATTATCATAGGATCAACTAATAATTATTAAAAATAAAGTTACGATAACTTACTACAGTATTCCGTTGGTGAAATACTGAAAACCATCATACAACTTCGTGCTAATGGAATGTATGCTGGACTCAACGAGGCTATCGACGAGAAGTTGCATCTGCTCGTCGGTCAGGTTCATATGCAGTCTACTTTTGAGAGCAGTCACGGCTGTAGAGCCGCTCTTGAAGCATGGTAACTGACAACCTAACGTAGATGTAAAAGAAAACAAACAAAAAAATAATAAAAATATATATATATACTGTAGATATAAAATAGGTGTATAATAGGATATATGCATATGTCATATGTCAGTATATGAAAAATATATTGTTCAAATATTTTTTTTTAATCTGTTCAATTAATTGCAATTGATTAAAGGCTAAATAGTTTTTCCTTTCCAAATTTTTGCTAAATTATAGTTTTAATAAATAAGCGCAAAATTTAAAATATCTAAGCACAATGCTATTGGTTAGAGTCCAGTGTGACAACAATTTTCATATGCCAGTATAACCACTTCGTATGGTTGCTGGGTATTTTCTTTAAGCGATCAACAATAAATTGAATTATATCACGGTTTTTTTCATTAAGTATTGTGTAAAATCGTTAATTAAAATCACTGAAAGAGGATTTGTTAGAAGCGCAATAGAATAACCTTCCGAGAATAGACGCGATTATGATGTAGTTTTTTTTCTTTCTTCATATCCAGATTTTTTATCTACTGAATTTAAAGGGGTAAAAAACCTACAAGATTTTGTGATGATTAATTCAGGTTCGAAACTCTTTTAATACCAAATTTCCCATATTAATGTGGAAAACTAAACAATACATAAATGCAGAAAAAATAATTGTATCAGCAAATGCAGTCAAGCATATGAATACAAATTATTTTTATCAAGTAATGCTTCAGTTGTTAGAATACATTACAGTTAGAATTATTATATCTAATCATTTTGTATTGATCTCAATGGGAATCCTATGGAGACTCATTGTTTTGTATTGCATATAATTTTTTGTATCCTCTTCTAACTAAAACGAAGAAAAAAATACTAATTATATTCACATAAAAACATTGATCTGTAAACAAATATCCCACAAATAAAAAATATAAAGCGATAAAAATTCATCAAATATCCAATCAAAACTTTTAGAGGTTATGATATTTTTTGAATATAAAGCAACAAAATTGTAAATTTGTTTGTAAAGAAAACGATGTATTCATTATAATGATTTCAAAATGACCTTCAAAACAATGCAAACTATTTATTGAAAATACTTTACCTCTTCTCATGGCTTTACACCACTTAGCTCGTATAGTCCAGTCTTTTGGAACGAGAAAATATACTTTATCTGGTCATTTTTCATGGTATTCTTGCACATAAGTACAAGACAATACATATACAAAGATTTTTGCTCTTGTTCCTTGGTTTTAATAATCACAGCATTAGATCAAATTTAGCATGTTTCACCAGAACCAATACAAAGTCGTTTAAATAGCTTTTTTGATATGAAAAGTGGTGTCACATAAATTCTACAAAAAATAGCACCCTTGAATAACCAAAATATCTTCCCCAAAGGAAATTTTTTTAATTTAATAAGATTCTTTTTATGAATGATTTAATGTTTTAAGTAACTTTTGACACAAAAATAATTTATTTAAGGTAGTTACAAAAATCATGCATATACTTTATTAATTTTTATAAGATTAAAATTTAAAAGTAGGACTTTGAAGTGGAAATTAATACAGTTGGTTTTGTTCATGAAAATGCGTTTGAAAGATTCATTAGAATTTAAATTAGAACATACTCATATTTTGTTTGTGAGTAAATATATTATTTTAATTTATAATAATGCATATATGAATTTACTTTGAAGACATTTTTTTTATTATTCTGTTTGAGAATAATTAGCAGGGCCAAATGTGCCAGAAGCGATGAACCAATGCCTTTGTATGAATGATTCAAAAGTGAACTACATTTAGTATATACTAATTTCCAAATCATTAATAAATGATAAATCCAACATAAATTAAAATGTGTCGGATTTTACGTTTGTAAATGAATTAAGCAAATAAATAAATAAAAGTTCAGAAGTTAGAAAATAATAGGTAGCGGAATACTTTTTCTCAATTAGTTCAATTAATGTCTATTTAGAATTAGCATCCTGACGCTAATGATGCAGATACTCTAATTAGGACAGTTGTTGGATGAAGATCTTATAGTTTATAGTAGCGCTGTCAGTGTTAAGTTATCCGCTTTACTTCTGTGATTTTCTTCAAGACAATGAAGAATAGCGAAGAGCAGATTTGAAGAAATAAAACATCTAAAGAAGTATTTCAAAAGCTTGTCAACTTTTAATTTTTTAAATCAATAATTTTTTTAATTGGTTTTAGATATAAATATTGGGGGGATTCAGACATTTCATAAACATTGATCAAATCCACTTTTTTAATTTTTTTATGTTTGAAAAAATATACATCCTTTAAATTTTCAATGCATAAATTTTATAACTTGTATTATACCTTTTAGTAGTAAATTGTATTTCGAACATGGAAGTTTTTATTATTACTCATAATACCCAATTGTTTTCCTCCTAATACTCTCGTAAGAAATCTTTTAAAATAAAATTCAAGAAATTAAAAACAACAATATATGGAAATAAATAAAACATTTTAATTTTAATTATAATATTTAGATTTACAGTAAAGAACTTTAATTGCTATTGTACAAGAGATATTATTATCTAATCTCCACCTGAATATCATAATATTATTAAACTCGTTAACATAATAAATAAATAAATGATATTAATAACGCATCTTACCCAGGCTCATTATTTCAACAAGGCTGAGAATCCTGTCTTGGTACTTCTTAATGGTAACAAGTCCTTTGAGCATCAAAATTTTAAAATACTCAAACATATCAGAAGAGAGGCCACCCATTATCTCCACAAACTCGGGGGTCAGTTTGAACGGAGAAGTCTCAAAACCCAGATTCCGCGGCGACGATGACAGAATGAAACCGAAATCGATGTGAATAAGATGTCCATCACTGCTTAGAAGAATGTTGCCATTATGCCTGTAATATAATTAATCTCATTAATAATAATGTGTAAAAAACAAAACCAAAAAACAAAACTATATTATACTTTTGATTTTTCCTGACCTGTCTTTGACCTGTATAAGGTAAGAAACTAAGCAGTAGGCAGCGCAGGACCTGACAAAGTTATCCTGCGCCGTGAGGAACCCCTCTGAATTCGGGGGCCCGTACTCACGAATAAAATAATCCCATAAAGACAGCTGACAGTGCTTCTTGATTTGGTGAAGTGATACTGTGTTGAGGATTGGTTCAATAAGGCCAGAATCTTCTGACAGGCATAATATCCTAGAAATGAAATAAAATATAATGGTGAAAAAAAGTGTTAATATCATTAACAGTAACTGTATAAGCATACAGTTAATTGATAAAAAAAAAAAAAAGTTGCTGTTGAAGATCTATATTTCATTATTACAATGGATTCCAATACAAATTAATAGAATAGAATAATGAGATGCAATTATATGTAGATTTGACTGTATTATTTATTTTTTTTTTTTAATCAACTAGAAACAATGTTTTATGTATGCATTATGAAGTAAAAACAATATTTTTAAAGTCTTATCTAAATACCTGTACGGTTGAAGCCAAAGAGGAACTCCTGCGGAAGTCCACACCGTCTGTAGCGCAGTGAGGAGTTGGGAGGCGAGGAGCTCTTGCCGCAGGTCATCTCCGCACTTGACAATAACAGACAGAAGTTTCCAAGACGACAGATAACCGTAAGGAGAACTGTCACGAATCCTTCTCTGTTTTTCTTCCCACGGTTCCTGAATAAATAATTTTATCAAAGCCAAATTAATAAAAATTATTTAAATGAGTCCAATACTTGGGATTAAAGCAAAGAGGAAAGTAAGATTAGTAGTAAACCAAATGAAATAAATATAATACTAAATTAAAAAAAAAAGAAGGCAGATTAGAGAGGTCCTGTACGTTTTTAGCAACAGTCGAGGGCAAAGCAACCTTATATTTTGTATAATATAGTTCTCAAAAAGGTAATGATGGCAGGCTCTTGAAATTATTTAAAATTACAAATTACCCATTTATGTAATTACAGTTAAGTGTGTCGCGGCCTTAAGATGTTGAATGACTAATATTTTCACCACCAATAATAATTGCTACAGGTTTGATGAAATAAACAATCTACCTCCAAGAATTCAGATCGAACAACTTCAGAAACACGATGGAATGCGTGCAGGAGACATGTGGCATGAAGCATTACAGGATAAAATACTTGTATAGAGTTTTGCTGCCTGACAAAAACATGAACTTTTTTCTAGTATCACATTTTGGACCAAGAAGATTCATGGAAGCGTCAAAAAAACGCATGATTGCATTTTTCGAACTCTTGGCGATTTATGAGAAATGGCTTTGAAGAGGAATCTGGTAAGAGTGTACTAACGATGATACTGGCAATATATCGGCCATTAGCATCAATTGATTCGTCAACTGAAGCCCAAATAGATCCCTCCTTGACATTCTTCTTGCAGATATTTTTTCTTAAGTTGGTTTGATCAGGCATTTGCGATATTTATTTTCCAAAAAGCTTTTGAGATAACAGTCATTTATTTTGCTCAAAGAGATATCGGTTCTTACAAATGTGCTACCTGAATCTACACAAAAGGCGGACTTACTGTCTCCACTAGTTGTAGAGGCGTAATAAAGTCTTGATTGTTTTTCTTTGTTTACTTTGTGTGGGACTGTACCAATATGCTGAGTAACTTGGAAAAGTTGCGTTGTAGAAACAGACTTGTCACAGCAAGAACAAAACAATGTATCTGCATCACTCCTAAACATTTCATTCGGGAACTCGCAAAGATATTTCGTTACCCGATCTTTAGCTTTTTTCCAAACTTTACTGATTAAGAAAAAAAAAGAGATCATATCATGACACTGGGAATTATGTTTTCATTTCTTCTGATTCACAGATTGATACTAAACTATAAACTACGTCGCTTTGAGTAAAAATTAAAGAGAGAGGAAACTCAGAACTGAATATTAGAAGGAAGAAAAGTACGACCAATCTTAGTGAATTCTGAAATCGCCTTTGAATGTCAACTGATATTTTAGGATTTTTTTTTTATTTTCGTGCTCATCCTTATTAATGTTCTGAAGTAAATAAAATTAACAAATACGGAGTAAAATATGTAACAATACATGAAATATGAAAATTAAGTGAAATGTGTAAAATTTAAATTGGCTTAAATTGATCCCAAATGTGCCAAAACATATACATGAGTTGATGCCTGGTTATAATATCTTGGCAAAAAAAAACAATATGTATTTATATGAAAATTCTAGCCCTAATTATAATCAATATTAGGTATATTCAAACAATTTATATTAATATTATTAGTATGATTAATACTCATAGACTGTTTAAAAGCAAATGTTATCACCTTAAGGGCAGCTGCAGAAGGATCCTTTGGGTCATGCGTGAACGGCTTAGGGTCGTGCAAAGATTCACTTAGCCGCCTCCTGATGTCACCGGGAGCGAAGAGAGGAGGCTCCCGAGAGTCACTCGACTCCTGAGACAGTTGCGAAAGAGTGTCCCTTTCGATCGGCTTCTTAAGCTCAAGATACTAAAATTAAAAATTAAATCAATAAAATTATAAAATCAAAGAAAACAAATAAAATACAAATATCGACTAAATATTTCAGACATGAACATCAAATAACACCAGACAGTAACTAAGTGCAATCAGCATATTTCTCTAAGATATTACCAGTGACTAGGTAAATAACAGATTTGTGCACTTAATTCTTTAGGAATTTTGAAAAATAGATCATTAACGAAAATCTAACATCTAAATACAATATAAAACATGCACAAAACATTAAAATATCAGGTATGAGAAGTCGAGGAGTCTATAGTATACCCGAAGAATGCTCGGACTTCACACAACCTTATATAAAAGGTTTTAGTAATATAATTTACCATGTTTGACGATGTAATATTAAAGATCCCGAACTCACGGCTTAACTATTTATCTTTTCCTCGACCGACATTTGACTTCATACTGGATTTTCAAAGACCAGATTATTGAGAGCACGTGGTATTGTACACTTTTATTGAAACCCTAATATTTTTATTTTGAAACTAATTCTGGACAAGGGACATGTGAGGTTGGATGAATTCCTCATATATGATTAATTTTATTTATCAAATTTAATTTGCCTTTAATTATATACTAAAAGATTATTGAAAAGAAAAATGTGCTAGAGCTGCACGTTGACCATACGTGGACCATATCTTCGCTCATTCTCAATGAAACCACATTTGGCTGAGGCTCGCCAAAGGCATTAACTCAACTCTATCATGGCTTAAACTTGTTCTTGATTTAGACACTGAAGGTTAATTAATCCTTTAACGACGGCAGGTCAGGAGGGGAGAGCGGGCCCTTAAGATGGTGACCTTGAAGTGACTAGTGGGCTCTCCAGATGGAATGCTTTTATTGAAAAACGACTACCGCAATATCGCATAATTGAATGAATGTTTCTAGCATTTAATTTTTAATATTATTTATTTTACAATCAGATTATTGTAAATAATTAAAGTGAAATAGTTTGAATTAGAAAGAAACAAATTAAATAAAGCAATATGTGAGGGAGTAGAATTATTGTTATTATAAAAAATTGTAAAGAATTTGTTCTAATTCAATTGTGAATGCAAATGAGTTAACTTTTGAAATTGATGATGTCGACGTCGTTTTTTGGAAAAATGTTTAAGCACCAAAAATTCAAAATTTAGGATTCAATTGAATTTGGGACGTAAACACAACCTCTATCGATTCCCCATCACGATATACTGAGAAAAAAAAATTGGAAACGGTCTAAAAATCAAATATTGATGATGTAAGTACAAATACTAATAACTCTCAGTTGTCACTCTAACCTTGATCAATGCTAAAATCCTTTAAAATATAGTGTAATTATAAAGGTTTTGTCAGGTTAATAAACTCCTATTCTATACAATAAAGAATAAAATTTATAAAAAAATATATTGTTATTTGGGAAAAAATTGTTTTATGTGTTTCCTCTAAAGTTTGCTAAATGACACTTACACCTTTTTTTTTAAAAAACGACGATGATATCATAAGTTATAAATGGGAGACAGAAAGGAGTGAAGATAATTATGTTTTACTGTAAATTAAGGAATTTTGTAAAATTGAAAAAATAAAATTTAAGAGGTATAATTCCAAAATTTTATATTAAATAATTTAAATATATTGCAGAAGAAATGAAAGATGTTCTGAGAGTAGGGATAAGACCCCTAAGAAAATTAAAGGAAGTCTATTTCCATAATAATTATAAGGTAATTAGGAACGTAATATAAGAATAAGAACGCAGAATAAAAGATTTGGGACTGACCCCAGGTACTTGGAAATATTTTTAAAAAAAGGGACAGAAGATGAGGTTCGAGAGTCGAGTTCGAGGGATCTGAATTAATTGAATTCTTGCGATATCTATTAGGTAAACTTAAAAGGTACTAAGCTCTCTAGAATAACTAAGACTATTTCAAGATCAAACTTCAGTAGCAATTCAGCGTCGTTATCTGAAAAACAGGCAGAAAGGGGTGGACTTCTACAGCAGTACACCGTCCTAGGAACCCACCTAGCGCTCGACTTCTACAGCAGTACACCATCGTTAAAGGGTTCAAAAAATGTTAAACAAGTTTCATTATAGTGATTTGGGAATCGCAACATTGGTGACAGTGGAAAATGATAATTGGAGAAGAAAAAAAATTGGACGAGGCCTTTTAAAGATGAATTTTCCAAACTTTAAACTCATCAAATAGAGTCTACTTTAGACTTTGCTCTGATGATGGCCTAAAACTTACGACTGGAATGTTGGCATAAAATTAAATAAGTTTTATTACTTATATGTTCTTCTTTACTGGCCGCACCCCACTATACTGGTTCATACTGTTTCTGAATTTTTTCCCACAAAGGAAATAAATAAATTTTAATATATGGAAAATGAGAAGAAATAGGTTCCAGATTTTTATAAATCAAATAATACTTTTTTTTTTTTTAAAGTGTGAGTAGTAGATCTCCACTAAGGTCATATTTTAAATTATCCTCTATAATAACTAAAATACAAAATTTAAAATATCGAAATGGTGGGGGGGAGGAGGAGGAGGAGAGAAAAAAAGTTGAGACCCTCCAAAAGGTACTTCTCAAACGCCAACTCGATTCACATACAAATTTTTCAATCCTCTAACTCAATTGGGAGAGGCTATAGAGTCGTGCAAAAGCTTAAATAACAGAAAGAAATAATTTGACATGCCGACATTTTGACTTCCTATAATCCTACTTCTATGGTATTTTTCTCCCTAGAAAACAACCATATATAGCCAATTTCAGCTCATTTAATTCAAAAGACACCACTGGAAGTGGCCAAAAGTACCAGAGAAAAACATATATATCAGACAACCCCGAAACTCCCAAAACCGTGTACTAAGGGTTATGAAACGGATTTAAAATGCATCCCCACCACCCTCCGATGGCCTTTGATACAGTGGAAAAGTCCGTTATTTAGAGAGGAAAATACAACTAAATATTATTAAAGCATTTTAAATTTTATTCCTGTAAAAATTTAGTTGGTGAACTCTATTCGCTTATAACAGTATTGATGCAACAAATAAAAGTAATTCAGATATATCTAAACTAAAACGTCTATATTGAATAATCAATAGTTGACCGTAAAACTTTATGAAGGAATGAGATGGTCCGAGAGGCAGTCAAAAAAGTGGATCACAAATAGTAAAAATTATTTATTATGAACTGACGTTTCGACCCGCTTTGCAGGTCTTCATCAGGGCTAGAAGCTCAAAGAGAGTTGGAGGAGTGAGTCGATGAGTCCTCCACCTGCAAAGCGGGTCGAAACGTCGGTTCCTAATAAATAGTTTTTACTATTTGTGATCCATTTTTTTTTTTACCGCCTCCCGGACCATCTCATTCCTTCACAAATCTTCTAGAATTTCGATGTTCTAATTTTAATAATGATATAAGAATAGTATTAATAGAAAACAGACAGTAACGGGAATTATTAAAACGATTATAAAAATATAATAAATTAAAACTTACGTTAGGGATAAGGATGGTTAAAGGGAATATCATACCTTCAAAAAATTACAATAAAAGAACACTTTGTGCCTTGGACTGACAGCACTTTTAAACTCCACTACCTGAAAACAGTAGAGGATGTGAAGATAGTTTATTTTTAGAATAAAACAACAATATAGCTTAAATGGTAGAGTAACATTCTGAGTGCGGTTTTGCTTTACTGGTGAACGTATTGTGGTATTTCTGAAGCGTTTAAGGTGATAATGCAAAGCAGAGTACTAGAAGCACATTTAAAGCAAGTGATGATCGTTTCTCTAAGCATATATTCTAATAGAACATGTATCGGTCGGAACAAAAGATCATCCAGAGCAAGGTGACCTAAAAGTTTAATAAAAATTAATTTTCTGTTGATTATAAATAACAGGAAGCTATAACAAACTGTCTTTATAAAATAATCCGTCCCACACAAATATTTTTTTTTAAATATAAAAAAAAAATTTACCACTAAAATTAATCCAGGCTAGTAACCTGGAAAACTTAGGGGAAAATTTGGGATATCTCAAGGGCAAAGCGTTTAAAAACTGACATTGTTCCCTGGATGATTTAACCCATTTAGGCAGAACTTCTTATGCTCAAAATTAAAAAAAAAAATTAGTGGAACAGTTTCAGAGACTTATAATTAGTATTAAAAAAAAATTATCATTTGCTTATAAAAAATTTATGTTAGCAGATATGAGGTGGAACCTATTTGTCCTACTGTACGCTGAGTGACAATTTTTACTCAATCTCTAGAATAATTAATGTTATTACCGATTAATTCATTGTTACCGAACAAAAAATAAAAAATTATGTAAATACTGTTTTTATTAGTGTAAAGTATAAAATTACAATATTATTATGGAAAAAAAATAACAGAAGAGATTGAAATTAAAGTATTATAAGTTAATAATAAAATTAAATAAATCTAACAATAAAAGTTAATTCTAGTATACTCATAACATAAAAACAACCCAATGAAAAAAAATAGAAGAATATTTAATTTTTTTAAATTGTATACAACCACTAAAATCTTTTAATAAAAGCTCAGCGGAATGAAAAATTTGTGACAATACCAATTTTTAAGTTAAATCATAACTTAGATTAAAAAATAGTCACGCAATTACAGTGAAAAAATTCACAGGAACAATAGGTTGCTCAATAAACGGCATCCTCTTGAACAAATGGAGCTAGAATGAACGGTGAGACATACGGAACCCACTTAAACTAAAATTAGCTAGTGCACTTTATGTATTGGACCAGGTAATAACTTAATTTTTTCCTATATCTACTAACAATCCTATAAAAGTGAACCAAGACTACCCACAGTTTTTTTTTTATTAATGTCAGACAAATATGACCCACTCTCCTAAAGAGTTAATGGTGGGGATCAGGCAAGAAGAAATCATCAATGCCATTCCATCAGAAATGACTCAAAGTGATGGAGAATTTCCAGGAACATCTCCAGCAATGTATAGTCAATAACGGCCAATATTTAGAATATGTCATTTTTAAAACCTACTGAAATAGAACTACAATTGAACCTCTATATATTGAACATGAAGGTTTCTAGAAAAAAAAAATCGATATATGGAATTTTCGATACATAGAAAAATTTCAATTTTTCAATCATTTTAGGCTAAAACAATTACAGCTGTTCTTTAGGGTTAAAGAAGTATCAAAGGCAATTTTTTAGGGTTAAAGAAAAACAAAACTGAACGATCAATAACACTGATTTGAAAAATTGTACAATATACATCTCTGATTGCAGATTTTTTACGAAGTACATTTATAATTTAATAAGGATATATATTAAACATATGCGATCATGCATAAAAATTAATTTATTTTTGTTTTCGGGCGAAATAGCTTCTAATATCTATTTGTGTATAATTCATCACCAAAGTTAAGTTTAGGAGCAATGTCCACAACACGAAAGGCAAAGTTAAACTGAATTTAAAATGAAAATTTTATTCTATATTAGCAAAGAAATCCAGATAATTTAGGTACTCCTATGCTTCTTCTGAAACAAGATCTTCTCCAAATTTCCATTGCTTTGCAAACCAGTGGAACATTTTTTTCTTATTTAATTATTACCCATTCTCATGTACGTAAGCCAAGGGCTCTTTTTGATGATAATCACATTTTATATTTTCTTAAATGGGAATTTTTGTTCAATATATAGAAATTTTATTCGATATACAGAATATTTTTTTCTTATAAAAATTCAAGGTTCTTAAAAAAAGTTCGATATATAGACATTTTTGATACAAGGAAGTTCGATATACAGAGGTTCAAATGTATTTTGTAAGTGCTTTTTGAAAAAAAAAAAACAGTTTTTTTTTTTCTTGAGACAATGGTTTGTTTTTTTACAGCCATCCAAAATGTATCACTTATTTCTGCCCACTCTGCATAAACAGACATTAGTCACTTCTAGTCTAGAGTGGTGTATCGTATTCAAAATAAAATATCTCCGTGTCCCAGAATAATAAGAACCACAATATTTACAATGAATGAAGTGAAAATTTCAAACAAATTCTAAAACAGAAATAATAATTCCTAAGGTCAAACAAAACAGGAATTAAGTCAAGTAAGTTAAACAAAACGGTTCCTGTCATGTTGACATTTGACAAAATGCGGTAAATAATTGCCAGCTACACATAATTCTTCACCAACATTATTTTGGTCACCAATTTCAGTCCGATTCTTGTTTATTCAAAAAGCTACTCAGATATCTTAACAAATAAATTTAATTTTTGACATAATTCTTTTGGAAAAAATCCATAGAACATTGACGAATTGACAGCAATAAAAGCAACTATAATTTTCTTGATACACAGAGGACTAAAGAGACCAAGAAAGAGATCCTAGAACATATAACTTGATATTTTTGAAACTGCTGACATAGTCCAAAACGGAATTAGTCATTCACAATCTAAATAATTTTAATAAACTTAAATTGTTAGATTTATTAATAAAAAGATGTTCTACATTATTTAAATATGTATTAATAATTTGAATTAAAAAATATTTACAAATCCTCTGAGATAGCTCAGAAGTTAAGATAAAACTTTAGAAGGGTAAGGTATTTTCTAAAATGATGTAAGGTTATGAAACATGGAAATAACACGTTGACTGCCATGGTATTTTTCAGAGTTCCGGTGTAAAAGGCCAATTTAATTTAATCATATTATATTATTAAAAATTCTAATTATAGTTAATACTAATCAGCAAAAAGCATATAAATCTGTTTTTTATTTATTTTTTTTAAATCTTGCGAATTATCTCAAGAGAAGATTGTTTTAAAAATTATCACAGCAATAAAAATATTCTTTTGCTTGTAGATTTTTAATAAACTTTGTATAATTATATTTTCTGTTCATTTATTAAATGTTCTGATCGTGTAAGCCAATCTTGATTTTTTGTTCTCTCCCAAGAGGCCTTCAACTCATATTTACACTGATACTCTACGAATTTCCTCATAGCTGTACAAATATGGAAATTAAACAAAGTACGAGATAATTCCTACTTAGCATCCTAGGCAATAACACAAACAACGAGTGATCTCGTAGCTGGCAGTCAACATATTAAAAAAAGAAGATTCACTATAAATTAAGAATAAATTATAGGGGGATAGCAAGCTTTCTCATAGGAATATCAAGAAGGGATCAACTCACAAAATACATATACACGCACAAAATAGAACAGAAGTATAATTCTCTCAAGATATTGTGGAAATGGACATAAGCTGGGTCAGGAGGAAGGATATGTCATGGATCAGACGATCTTTTGGATTCATATCCAAGAGGCCATTGCTAAGACGGTGCCAATAAACTGATTGGGATAAAGAGATGAAAACAGCTGACAGATCTTCTAATACAATGTGTGTCCGAAAAGTTCATATAAAAGTATTAAAAAAAAAATGTAGTTTGCATTTACTACATTAAGTAGGTTGAATTACATCAGGTAATTCAATTTGGTCCCTTTCAAGAAACTCCCACTAGGACACAATACACTTATACCATCCCCATTTTTACTAGTAATAGGCTCTACGGAATATCTCTATTTTGAGGTTCTTAAGCCTACTAATTATTTCAAATTATAGAATATGAAATAAATATATCCAATCAATAAGATTTATCTGATATGAATAATTTTAAATTATAGAATATGAAATAAATATATCCAATCAATAAGATTTATCTGATTTGAATAATTTTAAATTATATAATATGAAATAAATATATATCGTCATCATTTTTTGAAAAAGGCTTAAACGTCAAAATTCGAAATTTAGGTTTCAATTTATTATAGGATGTAAACACCACCTCTATCAATTCCCGTTCACAAAATCTCGAGAAAAAAAAATTGGAAATGGTCTTAAAATTGACTATTGATGAGGTAAGAACAAATACTGACGACTCTCAGTCGTCACTCAGAGCTTAGCCAATGCTAGAAGCTTTAAAAATATATTGTAATTATAAATGTTTTGTCACCTTAATAAACTTCTGCTATGCACAATAAAGAATAAAATTGAAAAAAAAAAATTGTAATTTGGGGAAAAAACGTTTTATGTGTTTCCTGTAAAGTTTGCTAAATGTGCTTACACCTCTTTTAAAAAACAATGTCAATATGATCAATAAGATTTATCAGAATGATATAGACCATAAAAATATGTGCTACTAGAAATTAAAATTCTACTTTTTATACATATTATTTTAAATATTAATTTATATTTAGTATAGTTCCCCATATATAAAACATCCAATTATGTAAATATTTATGATCGACCTCCACTTCACCAAAGAGCGTGGTGATTTTTCGACATGATCATCACAGGAGATGAGTCTTGGTTCTATGAATTTGATGAGAAACCCAAATCCCAAAGCAGAGAATAGCAAAAAGCTGAGGAGCCAAGGACGAAAAAGTCAAAGAAATCGAGGTCGCATGTCAAGACAATTCTAATTATTTTTTTTCTTTTAGAGGCTGTACACCAAGAATTCATCCCTCCGGGCCATACTGTTAATGGAAATTTCTTACATAGACGTTCTCAGACGCCTTAATGCTTGTATGGCTCGGGTTCAAACGACTTTGGCCCGATGGAGATGGTGGATCCTCTATCTCGACAATAAAAAATAGTTGAGCTTCAGCTTTTGGCCTGAAATTCAATTACTCCAGAACACTCTCCTTATTCACCCAATTTGGTACCATGTGGCTTTTCCTTATTTCCCAAATACAAGATGGTGTTTCGGGAGTAAAGTAGAAGCCATCAAAACAGAACTGAGCAGTATTTTGAAGAGAACAATATTGAATTACCTAATTAAATGTAAAATAATTTTTTTTTCATTTAAACTTATAAGCTTTGCGGACAAAACTCATATATACTACAATTCTAAGAAATATAAATTCTAAACTTGAAGAATAATGTTAACTGTAATACTGATTATGTACAAATATAAAAATTACGTACTTATATTTATCAAATATACAAATTAAGTTTACACAAGTCTGCGATGGTTATGCTTCTTAGTTTTTTTATGACTGATTCTTAAGTGTTTTTAGCACTGAATCCGAAAATGACCTTCATTTTCTGCCATCAAGTCAGGATTTTTCGCAAATCACAAATTTCAAAATTTGTAAAACATCAAAAAATTGCAGAAATATGAGACTTAAAACGTTTTACTCTTACAATTTATTTATTTATTTTTTTGCTTATTCTATACAATTTTATAGCTTTTTTCACACTCTGAACTATAAAAACAAAGAAAATTCAGAATTGCTTGGTTCGAAGCTTAAAGAGAAGAACCTGCTAGCAACTGGCACCTCATATTTCTGGTTTAGGTACAGAGAAAAGAATTTTCTTCCAAATTTGCGATACATTTATTTTCAGTGCTAAAAAATACATAGGAATTAATTATCAAAAGTAAAAAAAAAACATGACACAACCCAATAGAAATATATAAAATAGAAAATTTGAATCATGAATATAAATTAAAATTGAGTAGCAAGATTACTATAAATTCAGTTAAACAAGCTGTTACAATACAGTCAAAATACATATATTTATTTAAATTCAATTTTAATATAAGAAAATCCATTCAAATTTAACGAGAAAAATATTTTAACTGACTTATGTCTGTACAATTATCACTTTGCACAGATACAGTCGAGCCTCTATATATCGAAAACGAAAGCTCCTTGAAAAAATTTGATATATGGAATTTTCGATATGAGAAAGACAGCAGTTTTTCTTCCTTTTTAGCCTAAAACAATTACAGCTATTCTTATGGTTAAAGAAGTAGCAAAGGCAATTTTTTACGGTTAAAGAAAAACAAAGCTCAACGATCAATAACACTTATTTGAAAAATTTTACAATATACACCTCTGATTGCAGATTTTTTTACAAATGTACATTTATAATTTAATCAAAACATTTATTAAAAGTATGCAAGCATGCATAAAAATTTATTTATTTTTGTTTTCGCGCGAAATAGCTTCTAATATCTATTTGTATATAATTCATCACCGAAGTTATGTTTAGGAGCAATGCTCACAACAAGAAAAGCAAAGTTAAACTGAATTCCAAATGAAAATTACACTCAGAGAATTTAGATACTCCTGTACTTCTTCTGAAACAAGATCTTCCCCTAATTTTCATTGCTTTGCAAACCAGTGGAACATTTTTTTTCTTATAGAATTGTTACCCATTCTTATGTACGTAAACTAAGGGCTCTTTTTTATGACAATCACATTATATATTTTCTTAAATGGGAATGTCTTGTTTGACATATAGAAATTTTATTCGATATACAGAATATTTTTTTCTTATAAAAAAATATATAAAATATTTTTCAAGGTTCCTAAAAAAAGTTCGATATATAGAGATTTTCGATATATGGAAGTTCGAATGTATTATGGTAAGAATAAATGGATATCAGCAACTCCCCTTCTCCACAAATTGAAGCATTTATACAATTTGATTTTTTTTTTTTTTTTTAAAGCAAAGCTGTTGCCAAATAACATTCTTCAAATGTAGATCTATTTACCTGATGGGAGATATCGTCATCTTCTTGTGACCAGGAAGATTCTTCATCTGCATCATGATGGCTGTTACCTCCGGAAGCAAGAAGATTTTCTTCAGATTTCGTTTGCCTAAGGCTGTTCATGCTTTTCGAAACAACTGGACAAGAAGCGATCTCATCGACTTCCACAACTTCGACATACAATATATAAGGGGCCTGAAATTAGTAAGATACCATAGGTGATAAACAAAAATTGTTGGTAAAATTAATTATCAATGGATAATACCAACCTTATCTTTAGAATTTAGGACCGCTGCAGCGTTAGGAGGTATCCTGACGATGTGATGAGGAACGTGGGAATGTAAGGGAATCCAGACCCTCGCTGGGAGATTAAGATTGAGAGCAGACAGCTCGGATATAAGCCTCGTCGTCCTCGCTTCTTTACTCGTAACAGTTGCAAGAGACTTGCCAATGTTAATTAGGCTCTTAATAAACTCAAGCTCTGGTTCTAAACGAGGGGCCTAAAATTAAAATAAAGCTTAGAATTGTGAAAAATAAAAAATAATTTATAAAATTTGATGATAAAAGCTTACATCGCAAGTGCAAACAGTGCGTTTTCCTCGTAAATCATTCACTTTTCCTTGGCAGCTGTCAAAACATGTACAGCCATTGTCAAAGCCACGGCCGGAATTCAAATCACCCAAACAGACACGATTGTTGGCTAAAAAATGAATCCAAATTTATATATATATTTATTTTTAATATATATTTGTTTTTAAAATCAATATTGAGAAGGATTTAAAATTAAACAATCTATATCATGGAAATAAATATTCAGGACTCAGTCAATATATTTTATTGTTAAACCCAACATTTCAGGGCAAACATGGCCCATCAGGGCTGAAATTAAATCAGAAATAAGAGATATAGATATGTAAACAATAAAAAGATGGGAGTAAATAACAAAAAGATAAAAGAAAATAATAAAAGTAAATTAAACATGAATTAAGTGATAAGTATATAAATAATAATAGATTACAACAATATATTATTACTTGTATCACTATTATTATTAATATCCTTATTACTTAATTTATGTTTAATTGACTTTTATTATTTTCTTTTTATCTCTTTGTTAATTGCTTCTGTCTTTTTATTATAAACGTATCTAAATCTCTTGTATCTCTGATTTAATTTCAGCTTGACGATGGCCCACATGTTTAGGTTTTTCCGATACAAATCATTTTGACTGAGTTCTAAGTATTTATTTCCATGATATTTATTTCATTATCTACCATAAATAAACTATCTATATGTTTCATATCGTCGGCAAAAGTGTGATTTAGAGTTATTTTATTTTGCATAATTTTTATGCTCAATAATTAATTTTTAATGTTTTCGATAGTATATTACTTACCCCAGTATATATTAATAAAAAATCTCAATATGATGAAAATGTAATTTTTTAAATATTTTTTTTTCCCTCTCTCTGAAAAGTTGGAATTTAACAGCTACGTGGTTTCACACTTTCAACGGCAATATTTTAAACTGTAAAAATTAAATAATTATGAAATAAATACAGTAATTATGAACATAAAATAAAATACCAGAGGATTGGGACTGGATGGCGGAAGCGTCCGAGCGGGACCTATGATGTGTCCTCTTCACCTGTCCCTGAGGAGGCGGCGACGAAGGGAGGAGGCTGTTACCCGTTCCTTCCTTTACCCTCGATATCCTTCTGCACCCCTGCTCGCTATCTCTAGGCCTATTAAGAAAAAAAAATTTAACAATAATTATTTAAATAAAAACATTTACATTTTTTATTATTAAAAAATGAAAAATAATTAATATATTTTGTAATTAAAAAAACAAAACATGAAGGTACAAAAAACAGAGATGGACATTATTTAAAAATACAAGATAAAATCTTATTTATATTTTAGGGACAAAATATGAAGTACGAACTTTTTTTTTTTGTATTTTAACAAACAAAATACTAAATAAAAAGAAAAGAATTTTGTATTTGTAGGGATAAAATACAAAATTTTATACTGCATTTTCTATTTTGCATCTTATAATTTAAATTGTAACTATATGATTAAAATTTTCATTCCAACAAATTATATTGTAGGAGAAATTGGTTAGGGTTGAGGTCAGACAAGAAGATCACACAAATAAGAGAATTATTCAATTGTGTGCGACATTTCGGCCTAAGTTTTAGGCCATCATCAGCGCTAAGAAAAAAAATTTAAGTAACAGTAATAAAAAAGATAAAAAACAGTAATATAAGAAGATAACTACCAGTATGAAGTTATAGGAATATGAAAAATATATCAAGAAAATTATGATAAAACAAATAATGAAAAATGAAGTCAATCAATAATGTTGACAATATTGATTACCATCATTTTTCATTACTCACATTATTTGTTTAACCATTATTATCTTGATATATTTTTCTTACTTCTACAACTTCATACTAGTGGCTATCTTCTTATATTACTCTTTGTTACTATCTTTTTTAACGGTCTATGGCACAGTTACTGTTGCTATCTTGTTTTTCTAAGCCCTGACGGTGGTCTAAAACTTAGGCTGAAATGCTCGCACACAAATAAATAAGCCTCATTTTGGGTAGTTTTTTGTGAAGTAAATTTCTTCCTCAAATTTTCTGTTTATTTAAAAAAATTATCACAGATTTCTCAACGCTTCAGGGAATTTTTCCCATCTTCAGGACAAAATTCTTATATATTTACTTAATACAATTATTATCATTTCTAAACTCTTTTTTTGTCATGAATGCCGAAGAATAAATATACAAAGTTCACTGGTCTGATTTCGATATTTTTTTTTTTTTTTAGGGAGTTTTATAACCTGTAAATTAATCAAATAAAAAAACACATAATTTTTTTTTTGGACGGACTGATTTTATTTTATTCGATATTTGGATTCTAATATTTTAAGTATCTTGAACTCTAATTTTGAGGTGGGTTAAAATTGTTTTTTTCTTTGTCGATTACAAAGGTTCATTATTGAAAATAAACAAATATACCTTTTTTATATAGGCACTCATTTAATATTTTTTATCAGAGTTTTATCATTACTTGTGGCTTAAAATACTTTTTAAATAAGTAATTTCAAATACAAAATACTTATAATATTTTATAAGAAAAAAAATTATTTGCAATTACAAAATACTGTCAAGCATTTTAGAAGAAAAGTATTTCGAATACAAAATAATTTTAAATATAGAATCCTCTTGAAAAACATTGAATGATAAAAAACAATTTTCATTGAAGTGATGATGTTATGAGATAGGAGCATCAAAGGGAGGGATAACAGAAATTGTAAAAAGTATATAAATTTTAGAGGGGAGATGTAAATTGTAAAACGAAAAATCTCATTACACTTTGTTTATAACATGAGTCTAATTGCATTGGATATTTATTTGTTGCTATTTATTTAATATCAGTAATGATGTTTGATGTAAATAAAATTTGTCTAAAGAAAGAAAGAGAAGATTATTCAGAATGGAAACATTCGACTTTTATTTTTTTTTTTTTATATTCCTTTCCCAGAATTTGTTAAGATTATTTTATGTTACTATAAAATAAAAAATAATGAAGACAATTTTTTATTAACTTTTAAATAAATATACTTCTCAATATATATTTTGTTTATAATAGTGGAAATATGGTTGACCGTAGAAATAATTGTAGAAGTTGATTGGGGGAGGAGGAGGTGTGGTCAGTGTATAAAACCTTAGTCCACCCAGTCCTGACCTATGGTTCTGAGACTTGGACGCTGAGTAAGTCGGATAAGTCCACTATACCAATTCATGAAAGGAAAATTCTCCGATCCATCTATGGTGGAATCATGCAAGGACAAGATGGAGTCGAAGAACCAATCAAAAACTATATACCTTCTTCAAGGGACCAGATATAGCGAGATCTATTCGACTTGGAAGTTAAGGTGGGCTGGACATCTAGCAAGGATGGATAAAAATTCCATCCCAAAGAGGATTCTTCAAGAAGAAATTCATGGACCCAGTTGTAATGGAAGAACTAAACTGCGTTGACGATATGGTATCACACAAGATGCACGGTGCCCAAACATTGCTTAGAGTGGGTAATGACCAGGACATAAGGCGTAGGCTGATTCAGAAGGCCTTGATTCAGCAATGAGTTGTTCCACCGCTGATAGATAGGTAGATAGTGGTCAATGAAGAAGAAAAACACTAACAAGAGACCTATTTATTTTTTTGATATTTGCAGAAGAATTAAAAATTTATTTTTGGGTAGTTTTTTATCAAGTAAATTTCTTCCTCAAATTTTATGTTTATTTAAAAAATGTATTTCTTGAGGTTTCTGGGAATTTCTTCAGGACAAATTCTTTTTTATACTAGGTTGCTATAAAAGTCCTTTTGCGTTAGAATAGCTTTATTTCAGATTACATATTTTAAACATTATTGAATACTACTCTTCAAAGTAAAGTCCATTGTTTTCAACTACTTTCACCAATATTTCTGCGAGTAATTGGATTTGAGGCAAAGAACTCTTCACATCCAATTTTTACGTCCTTGTAATTATCAAAGATCCGACCTTTTAAAAAATGAGCCATTGATCTAAACAAACCATAATCTGAAGGTCTGGACTATAAGCAGTTTGAGGCAAAACGTTTACTCCTTGCAGTTCTGATAATTTTTCCTGGGCCATACGAGAATGATGTACAGGGGCATTGTCGTGTTATAAAATGGCCATGGTTCCTGTTGACCAAAGCGGAATACTTTGCACTCAAAACTGCATAAACTCTGTCCAGCTGTTCACAGTAAAGGTTTGAGTCTCTACTACGTCCGATAAATCACGAGCAGTTCCATGTGGGTCCTGGTTCGCACATTCAAGAAGAACGACATGATCTGTGTTGTGCGGCAGTATTTCGATCAATAATTGACTCTCCTTCTATGGCACAAATTTCTTCAGCGGCTGCCTTTGTGCTTAAACTTTTTTTCCAGTAATGTCTCAAAAGACTGCGAATCACAATTTTTTCTTCTGACATTGCATGTGTATTTTAAAAATGCAAATGACCCCAAAAAGCCAATTCAAGTCACAAGGAATTAAAGGATTAGTCAAAATAAACATAAATAGTAGGAACATTCTATAGGATTAATTATGAGAGTTGGAACTGAGGGTTGTATTTATGCACATCAATTTCTGTAAAACCTAGTCTTATTCCTTAATATTATTATTATCATTTCTCTAATCTTTTTTTTTCATTCCCTAAAATCCATAAACTTATAAAAATAAGTTTATACTGATCAGTGTATTTTTTTCTTTGACAGTAACCCAGTCAAATAATTTGTTTTTATTGAAAACTAGTAAACCTTAAACCTTGGTGAGTACCAACATGTATTTGATCTCTTGTCTTAATTAAATTCAGAATTCATAAATGTTTTATATTACGGATTTAAATTACATTTAATTTAATATGTAAAAGTATATGTATTTTGACGACACATAAGTTAATATTTATAATTATACCAAACTGTATTTTAAATTGCTGATTTTTGAATTTTTGTGCATTCACGAAGATGATGTATAACATTTGAAACTAGTTTTCAATAAAAACAAATTTATAGAAGTGGCAAATAATTTATCAATCCCTAATTAGATTGATCCTTCTATACCATCATGCGTATGTCAACAGACTTTCCCTATACAAATTACATCTACAGTAAACAATATCTCAAATCTTATTATTATAATTATATATTGTTATTGTATCTCGATAGTCACATGTCAATATATAATCCCCCAGGAACATTATAAAATAACATTGATTAATCTATAAATTTTTAAAGCATATGATATTCTTGCAACTAACATTTAATTTATTAGGATTAGCAAAGCCATTTTGGTTTATTTTAAATAATGAACCTTTATAATCAACCAATAAAAAAAGTTTAATCCCCCTCAAAATTTAAAGTTTACCGTTTCAAGATATGTAGAATCTCCCATTATTGTGACAATTAAAGATTTCATACACCCATATCTTGGCCATTTAGCAAGATAAAAGAAAAATATAAAGATTTTTTGGGAAAAAAAATATATGTATTACGTGTATATATGTATGTATATATATTCTAACCAAATATATATATATATATATATATATATATATATATATATATATATATATTTTATTTATTTATTTTTTTTTGGTATATATAAATATTTGAAAATAATGATTCATAGCGCAATAATCTGCATTGCTTTAAATATTGTTATATAATAAAATAATATAGCATATTTAATTTTAAAAATATATAACATTCTATAATAACAGATTTGGTAAAAATGAAAAATTCCACTGATGGTTTGTAGATTAGAATAGAAAGTAAATTCAAATTTATAAACTCCCAACATAATAATTTAATTATAATAGCAAAAATTTATATTTTGAATTTAATCATGGTTCATATAAATATGTGCTTGAAACATTGCCTTAATAAAGAAAAACAAATAAAATAAGTGTTTGTTACTGTATGGCCCACAAACTAATTAAAACAAAATGAAAAAGGATTGGTTAGTCACAATATTATTAAACCGCAGCAGTTCAGTAACATTGTATTGTTTATTTTGTTGGAAGGTAAACAACAATATTTGAAAATGTAAACATCAATAATATGCAAAAATAATAAAATAATAATAAATAAGAGAACTTTTGTCATTAAAAGCTGTTCTTCTATTGTTACTAAAATAGAAAAAGATTTATGACACGGACAGTAAATAAATAAAGAGAAGTTTAAGCAACTTATCAACCAAACAAGATAAAATAAGAAATAATAACTAAGAAAATTTAAACATTTAAAAAAAAAATATGTTTCAATGTTTGAACCTCTAAAATTTGGTTCATAAACCATTATCCAAAGAGATAAGATAGCATTCGGCAACAATTACTATATCATAAAAAGATCTTAAGATTATGCTAACACTGTTAGTCGAGATAATTTTACAATACTCTTCCATTTGTCTTGGGAAAACAATTTTTGTTAATTTTATTGATATGAAACTAACATATCAACTCTTCATTGTCAGATAAAAATATTGAACCCAAAAACACATTTATGCATAAAATGTTTAAATTTTTTCAAATACAGGCAAAAAATAAAAAATTAGTAATAGAATTTTCATACCTGTCTCAAAACTTGATTAGAATTTAAAAAGATCTGATTTATCAATCCCTAATTAAAAAGATTTGCTTTCTATTAGAAGTTTAGTTAACTAGATGGGAATTACCATAAGGTGACAATGTTTTTTCAACATGATTTTTAGCAGACAACCTTACTCTAATTGTTACCATTTATTTATCTTTCTTTCAGAAGCATTTGAGGGGTTAAAATAACGGATATGATTTTCAATTATTTATTACTTCAATATTTTCTTATAATTTGAATTACTAATTATTAATCAAACTTATCGGAATATCACCCTCTAAATGTTTAGAAGGATTTATTAAGTAAAGCTATACAGATTAATAGCTTAGCTAGCAGTCAAGGTTAGCAACTAGGACAAAATAACAATCCTATTTCAAGGTTTACACTCTTGGATATTTAGTTCAAACTTGGAAGAAGGAAACCTGCTATTTTCGAACCTTAGGAGTTAATAACAGCTGGAAAAAATAACAGTTAAAACAAATTAATAATCTGTCTCTAATGAAATTATAAACATCAGAATAAATAATTAAATAAACCAAAAAAATTAGAACATTATTTGAAAGCCCAGTTTTATATGCAGGTATAAAAATAAATAAAAATCTGAACTTCAATTTCAATTAAGATTTAGATAAGATATTAGGGTAGGAAAGATTAAAGAGGCATTGGATTTCTTAATGGAGGTCAGAGACTAATTACATCAGGAAGTTGCCTTGACCGACTCCCGCATCTATCAGATAGGAAGTGCCGATCAATGAGGCAGTTTAAATCCTGTCCTAATGTCCCTCGGCTCGAATTACTCATCTTTTTTTCTATTTAATTACATACTTATTTAAATTTATCTTCTTCCTAAGATTATCACATATATATATATATATATATATATATTTTTTTAAATGATAATATTATCTCAGACAATTTGATGTTTTTTGTTATAGGAATACTTTAAATGAAAAGTTTGGAAATCATTTCATATTTTTCATTATTATTATTATTATTAGCGACATCAATAACCAGGCTACATTTATACATCGTTGAATACTTATTTTTTCCCACTTTTTTTCTAAAAAAAGCTTTACAAATATCTATTCAAATTAGTGAATTTAAACCCAATTAAATTCATTTTTATTTAGTATACTAGGGAGTAAATGTATAGTAATGACAATATTACAATAAAATCAATGTTTGTTTTAATTTTAAAATAATTATTATGGGTGGCAGTAAAGAAAAGAATTTCAAAATAGTAAAAACTATTATTATCGAAAGCCAATGTTTCGATCCACATTTCAGGTTTTCATCAGGGTTAAATCAACAAGATACAAAGTAGATGTTACTATTGTAGGAGTATAAAAAAACATATATATAAAAAATTATATAAATATGAGCAGTAATAAAATAAAAAGACATTGTAAAAAAAAAGTTGAAAAATTAAAACAGTAATAAATTATAAACTGACGAGAGATTATACTGATAAAGTTATAGCATACAACGTGATAAAATATAAATAATTATAAATGCATACCTAGGTGAATACCAACATGTATTTGTTGATCTCTTGTCTTAATTAAATTCATAAATGTTTTAAAATACTAACTTATATTACATTTAATTTAATATGCATAAGTACATGTATTTTGACGACATTTAATTTAATATGTATAATAATACCAAGCTGTATTTTAAATTGCTGATTTTTTAATTTTTGTGTGTTTTTAGAACTGAAGGTGAATGCATAACATTCGAAACTAGTTTTCAATAAAAACAAATTTATAAAAGTGGCAAATAATTATCAATCCCTAATAAATACATACTTTTATTATAAAAGTAATAATAAATATATATTTTTATTATTTATCTTTTATCACATTATTAATTAATTAATTACTTTATCAGTATAATTTTTTATCAGTTTATAATTCATTACTGTTTTCATTTTTCAACTATCTTATCATGTATTTTTATTTACTCTGTTCATATTTATATATATATATATATATATATATATATATATATATATATATATATATATATTTTTTTTTTTTTTTTTTAATCCTATGATAGTTCTACCTGCTTAATAGCTTGTTCATTAAGCTCTCTCTGATGAAGACCTGCAATGTGGATTAAAACGCTGGATTAAAATAAATAGTTTTTACTATTTTGAAATTATTTTCTTCACTGCCAACCGGACTATCTATTCAACAATAAGTATAAATTGAGTCCAGGAGTTATGCAATATTTCTATTTGGTTAGTTTTTCTAGACTGTAGATAGAAGACTGCCTCCGATCTGCGGCTATGTAATTTTATCTAATCCAAAAATTAATAATAATCCTAAGATACATGACAGATGAAGTAAAAATCTTTATTTGTCAGTACGTCAATACTTCTCTGATTCAGATCTTGAGTTAAAAAAATAAAAATAATAATAATAATAATGACAATAATTGATGCAAGAACTCCTGGTAAAATATGAATATTATTCTATTCAATTAAATATCTATGTTTAGCAACACTTTAAATTATAGAGCATTTACAATCTATTCTTCCATAATAATATCAATAGAAGAATTCATTGAAATATAACTCTTTTATAAACGATAAATTAACAAACCCATTTGCTAATATTAAATTTATGCTCAAGATATTTAATAAAATGTTTAGTATAACAGCTGGGATTCCCAGGAAATTTCACAAAGAACTGTGCTTCCTGTTCATGATAACCAATATCGCTGTTATCACGGTTTCTACAATAAGTTTACTATTTATTCATCGTGTATTTATATTGAAAATAGAGCTCATTTTTAAAATCGACCAAGACATATATATTTTTAAGAAAAATAAAATCATTGAATTTTTTTTTTTTTCAAACGTATTTTTCTAACCAGCCTTGGATATTTCCATCAAAATAGAAATGTTATTAGAACAGTTTTGTACATCTAATAATAGCAGGAACCTTCAAGTTGGGGACTGAAAAAATACCTCATATTTTTATTTTTTAAATTGATCCATATTTTAGTAAAATAAATATTTAATTTTCGAACAAAACATACGAATTTTTAAATGTTTTCATAATTTTTTTAAAAAAAACTTGAAGTAAGAGATTTTTATAAGAATTTAACACTAAAATCGTCTATCTTAACCAAGTTAGATAGAAATTTTCATTTAATTTAAAAAAAATTATTTAATAAATTGTAATAAAATAAATATAAATTTTATTATGAATTTCCTAAATTAACAATATCTATTGAACAGTGGATTATTAGAACTAAACCTTTTTCAAAAGACTTAATTAAAATCGGTTCACCACTGAATTAGGGAGTTTACTTTATCAAAAAGTTTATTTAGATGTTACTGAAGAGTTTTTATTTCATATACCTATGTATTATTATTGAGTTAAATATAACAAATTGAAACCAAAGATTGTATTTAAATCGATCATATAATTAACTACAGTTGAATAGATTACAATAGTTTTAAGAACTAATATTCATTAAAAAACAAAAAAAAAGTTATAAAACAAATTAGCTGAAAAATAAAACTTAAATAATGACTTTTTTAATGTATATTTTTTAGACTTATTTAAAAGATTCAAAATATGTAATTTACAACAAGAAATTAACGAGTCCCACAAAAAAACACAAAGTAAAATAAATAATATTTTTGTGTAAGGTTGCCAAGGCTAATTTTACTACTTCAGAAGTAAAATTTAATCCTTAGCCCTAAATATTTCACTTTTCTCAATTAACAAAAAAATGTTGAAATGGAAAGTTTTATTGGCAATTTAAATACATTTGTAAGAAGTGCATTTAATTTTTCATGGAACACACCTAACAATTAATTTGTAGCAATGGAGAATGAAAGCACAAACTCTAATGCTTTATGAAACTTAACAAAATCATTTTCTTTTGAAGTATGATCAAAATAATAATTGCACCATAGTGCTGATTCCACATTTTCGAGAATAAAGATAGGTCCAGAATAAAACTGTTTAAGCCCCTTCTAGGTGTTATGGAACTGATTAATTTTATTTAATGATAGAAATAAAATCTTATTAATTGCTTCATGTATTTTTACTCTATTATTATTATTATAATATTATTATTTTTACTCTATTATTATTATTATATTTTTACTCTATAATTGTTATTATAATTTATATTCCCAAATGACATTATCTTCATTAAAAAATATGTAGACGACCTTCTCCTCATCCTCAATCCTGATAAAATTCCTGATATCCTATCAGCCTTCAACTCTCACCATCCCTGCCAGAATTTTACCGTTGAACGAGAATTGCAAAGTTCCCTTCCTTTCCTTGACCTCCTCATTATAAGAAACCCTGACAACTCTATATACACAGACAACTCTATATACACAGACTGGTATACCAAACCGACTTACTCTGGCAGACTTTTAAACTACTATTCCCAACATCCTTACCACCAAAAAATAAACGTCGCCCCTCGCCCTATTATTATTATTTTTGGATAATTTTCAAAAACCATATTTGCTAAAGACCTACTGGAAATCTAAGTAGAAAAGTGCAATAAATTAAAAAATTGTTTAATATAAAATCTATAAGTTAACATACTAGTTAAGTAAATTAATAAAATTAAAAAAAAAACCATTATATTATGCAAAAAATAAAATTGTACTTACTTTAATACGCCCGAGAGAATAAGGTTTTTAAGTTTAGTGCCATGCGACTTCTTCTTAGTAGAGAGGGCAGCATCAGAACTGTAGGCATCCAAAAGCCACGAACACTTAAGTGAAAAGTCAACACTTTCTCGACACCTAGCATAAAAAATAGTAGAAATAGAAATTTAATTCTAGAAGAAGCTCAAAAGTAAAACAATTTTGTAAAAATAATTATTTTTTATACCTGTGGACAAGATAAGGATGGATCACTTCTGCTACATCAGGCATTTGAATGTACATATTTACAAGTTGAGGCAAATAGAAATCGACTTCTTCATTTGGAAAACTAAATAACTTATTACCTAAAAAAAAAAAATAAATAATAAATAAAATCTAATTGAAAATATATATGAAAAAAGTAAATCCAATGAACTTTTATTAGATATTTATGAATATGAAATTTCTATGAAGAGGAAATTTTCTGAGTTTTTTCCCCAGAATATGTTATATGACATTGGGAAACTCATGACAATTGGTTCATAAACTCCAAAAATAAATTTAATAACGCATTTCTCTGATTTATTTACTAATTAAATAAAATATTCTCGACTGTGAAAGTAAAACAATATTACTATAGTAATAATAATTATATAATCAAACATAAAAATATCTGGTATGTCCGCTCACACAACTTTTCTTATTGCTTTGGGTACAAAGTACAATACAAAACTTGTTTGCTGTTACTTCGCTAATATTGCTCCGATTAGGATGTTAAGGTTTTATAAGAAGTTTAGTATTGTTTATAACTTTTAATGTAATTAGGATATTCAGTTTTGAATATTCAAGTTTCATCAAAATCGTTAAAGCCATTTTGGCACTACTGTCTACAGAAGACACATCACTGGCCAAAAAGGCGTTTTTGGACTCGGCGGGGGCTCTGAAACATAGAGATCTGTTGAAAACTGGATACCAAAAATTTTACCCGATTACAAACTTTCCTTACCTAATACTGGTAAGAAAGCTAAATCATTTATAAAAATTCTAAAATCAAAATTGATGATTTTTATATTCCATTCCTCAATATCCACTCACATAGAAAAATAGCAACAAGTATGAAGCAGTTTTGATTGAGTCCAAAATTTACAAATCGTTTGTAAATTTTGATGTTACAGAGGATAGTTTGATCAAAAAATTAATTTAAACAGAATCCAATTAAGACCTATGAGAAAATTACCTAGATAGCTTTGTACACCAGGTTCCTTGGAATTAAAAAGGTACATGATAGCCATTGAAGTATCGAAATGAGTCGATTCGAAGAGCCTCAAGAGAAGGCCGTTCGAGGAGTTAGGCTTGATTGCCTGGGGCTGTGGTTCTCCAGATCCAATTTCTTCCTCAGCAGCATCCCGTTCTGTCAGCCCCCTCTCACCTTCTCCTACGCTGAGGCTCTCATCAGAACGGTGAGTTGAAGTTGATTCAGTCCTTTCAGATCTATAATCATAAAATAATAATAAATTAAATAAAAATTATAAGAACAATAGCTTTTGGAATAAAATGCTTTTAATATACTTTTTATTGATATGAAAAACATTCCACATTAATCAATAGTAATCGAAATTGCCTAGTCACTATGTCCAGGGATATAGCATGAAAAAATTGAAGCCTAATTTAAGAATCTCAAGGCTGTGAACCGTAAACATCAAGGCTCTTTTCGTCACTTTATTAGATTAAATTAAAAATAAAATTGATTAAATTAAAAATAAAATTGATTAAATTAAAAATAAAATTGATTAAATTAAAAATAAAATTGGAACCATGAAATGTTTTATTTGGTCAGCTTCTAACAACAAAAGCCTGCAAAATTTGGGTCGCGACATGTTTTTTCAACTTTTTAGAATTGATTCCAATGTATTTTTTAGCGCTGAATCCACAAATGTAAATAGTCCAAAAATTGCAAAAATATGAGACTTCAAAATTTCCTTATAACATTTTTCTCTTATAATTTATACATTTTTTGGCATATTCTATGTAATGTAAAGCTTTTTTCATAGTCTGAGATAAACGATTTGGTTCGAGACTTACATCTGACTAAAGAATGTTTAGAATTGCTTGGCTCAAGGCTTAAAGAGAAGAACCTACTAGCAGATGGCACCTCATTTTCCTGGTTTAGGTACAGAGAAAAGGATTTTCTTCCATATTTGCGATATGTTTATTTCAAGATTTGCAAAAATCCTGGCATGATGGGAAAAAAAGGTTTTTCCAATTTAGCTCAAAAAAAGCACATAAGAATCAGTAATCAAAAACTAATCTTGAGAATGAATTTGTACTATTATAAAGGTTTTATCCTTGCTAGATAATGAAAAGCTCTTATTTAACTTCTTATACCGATGCCTCAATACATCATGAAAAATAAAAACAACTTGAGAAGAAGCAATAATTTCAAGAACATAGAATGAGTACCTGTTTGAGAGACAGGGATTGATGGACAAAGTTAGTGGATGGTAATGTTGAGTTCCAAGACTCATCCTAGGGTGACCTGTGACTTTAATCATGAACCTCAAGAAGATTGGTTCAGTAGTCTCGGAGAAAAGCCGTGGACGGACGGATTTTTTCTAATTAGATATTTGGATGCGTATCTTGAAACATAAAACCTCAAATTTTGATGGGGGTTAAAAATTGTCATTACTTGGTTGATTACAAAGGTCTATTATTGAAAATAATAAACCAAATGGAATTATTAGACTAAAAACTAAAAATTCCTGATGACAGTTTGTTTTCCCCCAAAATAAATAATATTTTCCACGATGCAAAAAATTCATGCAGAATTCCCGATCCTCAAGGAATTCAAGGCTGCTAGACTAAATACAATTCTACTCCTCTAGATTTATCCCTTATGATGACCTACAATGTGATTCGAGACACTGACAAAAATAAAATAACAAGATAAATTATATTTACCCTCACTAATAATATACTCTGGATTTATTTTTTCCAGGATTTACTCTTTCTATCACTGTTCATAATATTAAAAATATAAATCAGTACATAAAACTATTTTATAAGTTAACAAATAAGGAACTTAGGATCCACATGATTATATCCAGAATTACATAAGAAAATTTCCGATTTTTTTTTTTTTTTTTTTTACAATGGAGAAGGAGCTCATCTCAAACTACAAAAACATTCTCATAGATTGCAAGGGGTGTTAAAAAAGGATTAGGGAAGCCAAAGTAAGTGTATCAAGTTTCTAATTTCGTGAAGGCTACTATAACAACTGATTTCAATTCAGTTCAATATTTATTTATGAATTTGTTTCTCTTCAAAATTGAATACTGCAATATGCAATAGATCAAATCTGGTGAGAAGGCACTTATAGAGTCAAACAAGCCATTATTAAGTTGGGACTAGTACTCCATAATCAAATACTGCAACCCAATATCCATATCATGGGTCGTAGTTATAAAAGTTAACTATTACTTTAATGCTGCATCATTACAATAATAAAAACTCATATTTTTAAAAATAATTAATACTCTTTCATAAGTAAAAAAAAAAAAGAAAATTGGATTAGTACTGTATAATATTAACAAAATTGGGATTACTCAGCAGTATAAAATTCACCAAAAATATCCAATAGTAAGTAATTTTCTATAATTAGGTATTAGTCGATGTAAATGCATACATGGGGATTTATTTCAAATCTATTTTGTTGGAAGAGCTGCCTTCTATGGGAATCGGAGGTTAATATGAAGTAAACAGTAAAATCCCCATAAATGGCAGCTCTCCCAACAAAATAAATGATCATGCACCTACCCCGACTTACCTTAATTATAAAGAAAAAAATCTTCAAAATACTTACCCACAGATTATTCCAGAATCATCAGATACAGGCTGAGCTTCAATTTCTGGACTTGGAGTTGCATCGGCTTCTGGAATTTTCTGAAGAACAGAGTCGAGACTTCGGTTCCGTTGGTGATAACTCCCGACAAGATTAACCCCAGGTACTGATACACCCATAGTCCTTCAGAGAGAAAAGTTAGCAAAATTTAATAAAAAAACATGTATGCTAATAGATCACTAAAACAAGCTCAAATAAATATTTTGAAATTAAAAAATAATAAATAAAATTGAGAAATATTATACAACTAACATTAAAATATTTTCAGAACTTTTAAATTTTCTTGATGTTATCATAATTCACTCAACCTCTTCGATTAAGAACACTCAAACTTCAAAATATTTTTTTAAAAATAATTTTCAAAACTCCATTACACACTAATTAAACATAATTAAAAAATCAATAAAACTAACCATATAAAATCTACCAAATAATAAACAGAGTTGCACATTATATTTTGTTTTAGTAAAAATAGTAGCCTATAAATGTTTATTAAAAAAATCAATAATGTAATATACTAAATAAGAAAACTATTTATCTATTAGTAGCATAATAAACAATAAATTGGCAAAAGCAAACATTTTAACTTTTATAAACAGTTGTTAAAATAATTTATAAATATTCTTATTGTTGTCATAATTAAGTTTAGATACTATAATTAGATTATAAAACATCATTTTTTTATGGTTGAGCAATTAAATAACAACAATAATTCATTGAATATTCCACATCTCTTTAATGAATGAAAGTTGAAAGCTGCTATTTGAGATTTCATTTTCTCTCCTTTCCCTTACTTGTTCATGCATCTAGCATTAATTAACGAAGTATGTACATTTCATCACTTGATATGAATAAAATTCAAAATTAAAAATATTTCATTAAAGTTAATAAAATTTAGTATCAGACATAAAACAATCAAGCAACAATTTTCATCGTAATTTTACCCCCCCCAAAAAAACAGCAAATCAGATAGCCTCTAAACGACCTTCACTAGTCTCATAAGTCAGGAATTTAGTGAATGCATAGAATACCAGGAAATAGTGCGTATCAGAGAAATTATATTCAAGAAGAATTTTAACAAAAACCGACAAAAAGATGTAAAACATACAATAAATATGTTTAAAATAATTTAGGATTTTAACTCATAAATTATATCTATTATATTTACAGAGTGGCACCTTTAGCACATAAATATTTATGCAAACTAATTGCACAATGACAGCTTTTGGTTATTTTTAAACCCTTACAATAAACAGAAGCCAAATTGGAGTATAAATATGTTAGATACATGCCAGTGATGTATGTATCAATTGTATAAAAATAATAGTCTTTAAAGTACTAACAAAAATTTTCTAATAATAAAAAAATCACTCACCGAAAATCAAGGCTCAAATTTCTCTGATGACAAAATCTAGGATTAGGCCTGGCATGAACTGGTGGTACTGGTACAGCCAGCTTTGAGCGTTGTATCTCACTCATTATAATATCAAGAAAATAATTTACTTTGCATATTTACTAACCTATTCAACCCAAACATCATTTAATCAGGAGATAAACACAGCAACACTAACATGACATATTTCTTCACAGGATCCCTTCTTACAACACTCCCACCGAAACAACTAGAAAATCCCGATTGAAAATAAGTATTTTAACGTTATTTCAATTGCACCGAAGAAAACTAAATGTATTTGCGAAATCATAACCGCTGAAGATCAAATAGCCTCAATTACCTCTGAGGTTAGACTGGGCATATTTAACAGGGCTTGGCCCAGCTTGATTTCTCTTAGATTTAATTAAGCTAAGTGACATTATAACTGCTGAGAACTCAAATTGATAACAACAAAAAATGTCTTAGAGGATATTCCTATAGTTTCTTCCATCCGTTTTTATTTTATATCAAAACTGTACTTGAACAAACATGAAATCGGAATTCGCCAACCCTTGGTCAACCATAATTAATTTTTGACAGTTGTGTTGTCAGCAAAGCCTGGTTGATCCGGCTGAAGTTCGCAAAATAATTATTTACCATTTAATGACCAATAAAAACGTTTTAATTAAAAGAAAACAATTTATTATTAATAAAAATATTGATTTTCTCAGCTATAAATTTTTCATGTCAGCACTTTGTTTTATTTTCGACAAAGCATTTTTGTCAATAAACGTTGTGATAACATAACCTCAACAGAAATATTTCAAGTGCATATAAAGTTAAAATTGATAAATAGTTTGTTTCTTTTCTTTCGCGAGTGACTTTTATAATGTGTCCATTCGATTAAAGCAATCGTTTTATTATAAGAACAATGAATGCCACCAGTTTATACGTTTCTACTTGTAGATTGGTTTTACAAGCTCAAGCTAACGATTCGTCTACATGGCATGACTTATACAAACTATTTCCTTGTTTGAGACAGTCTTTATCTTGTTATGTTTGTGGCCATTTGCTAATTGAGCCTTATACTCCAACAGAAAGCAACTGTCAACACCATGTATGCAGATCTTGCAAAGGTGGAAAGAAAAAACTCAGATCGACTTGTAGCTGGTGTAAAGATTATAATAAATACGTTGAAAATGTTCAGTTAAGGACACTATTGCAATGTTACAAGAAACTATGCCAATACATTACAAGTTCTCAGATATATAGGAACTTATGTGCTTTGCCATCAAGTTCGACAAATAATAATAATGGCTCGAATGATAACAAAACACTTTTAGATATAATTAAAGAAGGGACTGGATTTAAAGATGATTTCAAATTAAATTCTTCTCTTTTAAATGTTTCGATGATATCTAATTCAGTTAAAAGTACATCTACTCAAACGTTCAATCTTGATAAAACTCAAGAAAATAACAGAAATAGAAACAACGTTCCCGTTGAAAACGGGCAAAGTACTTACTCTGTTACTAATAATGGTAATCGGTTAACCTTCAAAAGGACTGCTAAAGAAATAAATGATATCAATCTGAGAAACGGTGATGCTGAAAAGGTATTAATTTAGCTTTGTTTAATTAAATTCAAGTTATATGATAGTGAGTGAATGTTTAATTACTGTGTTCTGATTAGGGTACAAAAGTTAATAAGGTGAGAAAAAGATCAGTTTACAATAAGTTACCTACCTGTCGTTGTGGTCAGAACACACCGGCCAAGGGAACATGCAGAGGATATCGCTGCCCTTGTTATAGTGGTGATAAGCCTTGCACTGAAGACTGCAATTGTGTCGCTTGTAAAAATCCGAGAGGGACTCCGCCACCCAAGGTAGTAACTTCCACATTGGTACTGGATGTATGCTTACTACTAACAAAATGTATCCTCGTCTTTCCAGTTGTAACAATGGACTATTTCTAGCTTGTGGCAGTCATTCTCTCATTATATTAAAAAAGATGTACATTACGCAGGAATATGTGCATGTGAAATGTTAATATTATCACTTCAGTATGATTTGACCTTGTCATAGTCTCATATCCTATTATTTCATTCATCCTTACTGGTATCGTTCAACTATTGCTCCATTTTGTTTTGTCTAGGAAACGATTTGGTTTGTTTTATGTACTTAGATATGTAATGCTGTTGCTTACCAATGTTGACCTTGTTGTGTATGTCATAATTTTGTAATTTTTTTTTTTTTTGTTTCTTTCGTGTAATAAGTTCTTTGCTTTATCTTTATGCAATCTGTGTTTATATTAAAACATTTCATCATTCCAATTATCAGCCACTGCAGTTATTTTAGGTGAAGAAACATAATTGGATTAAATTACTAAAGGCTATATTAGCTTCACCAACTCTTAATTCATTTAACCTAATGTTTCGACTCTCTTGCCGTCATCAGGTTTATATTAGTATGACTTTTAAGTTCTACTGAACCTTTTATAGGGTTATTGCATGACTCATGCAACAGCCCTACAAAGGTTCAGTAGAACTCAAAAATCATATAAATATAAACCTGATGATGGCATGAGAGCCGAAACATTAGGTTAAATGAATTAAGACTTGGCAAAGCTAATATAGCCATTATTAATTTAATCCAATTATCAGTTTCATCACAATGTCCATTGGGTATTATTTTAAATTCTTCTTATCGAAGCTGTATACTTTTTCCAGTTAAGTGAATATTATGTGCTTCTTCCTTGGCCATATTTACACTCTTGTCAAATTAGGTTACTCTAATATAATGGTGGTTATTCTAAGGTCTAGTTAAGTTTGTTGTTAGTAATTATTAACCGATCAATAAGTTCTCTAAGCAAATAATTATGGCTATATTCTGAATTTCATAGTTTATTCTGATTATTTGTCTTGTATCCTACATTGTAAAATTTTCTAATTTAGTTAATACTATATGATTCCTCCTTTCCACAATAAGAAAATAATGATTATATGCTTTGTTTTTTAACTGAATGTTCGTTAATATACAGTAAGCATATTAATTCAAATTTCCTCCTATAATCCCAATCTTTATTGCATTGCTTGTTTGTACTTACTCTTTGTTTTAATTATTTTTTAAATAATCTACCTTAGAACCTCAAATTAATTTGTAATAATTCTATTAGAATTAACAGGTTGATAGATTTTAGTTGGTACATTTTGTGTATATTAAAACATGTTAAATAATGGACAAAGACCTATCTGTTAACATGTTCATACTAAAAATATTTGTATGCTACAAACTAAAACTAATAGTTTCTTATTTTTAAAAAATTATCCATTTAGAATTTATATATTTTAAATATATAAACTTCTAATTAGAGATTGATAAATTATTTGCCACTTCTATAATTTTGTTTTTATTGAAAACTAGTTTCGAATGTTAGACATTCATCTTCAGTTCTAAAAACACACAAATATTCAAAAATAAGCAATTTAAAATACAGTTTGGTATTATTATACATATTAAATTAAATTTAATATAAATTAGTATTATAAAACATTTATATTTATGAATTATGAATTTAATTAAGACAAGAAATCAAATACATGTTGGTATTCACCAAGATTTAAATGGATTATACAAACAGAAAAGTTTGTAATGGCTTATATTACATTAATATAATTTATATTACATTTAATTTAATATGTATAATAATACCAAACTGTATTGTGAATTTTTGTGTGTTTTTAGAACTGAAGATGAATGTATAATATTCGAAACTAGTTTTCAATAAAAACGAAATTATAGAAGTGGCAAATAATTTATTAGTACCTAATTAGATTGATCCTTCTATACCATCATGTGGGTGTCAACTGATATAAATTTCTATTCATTTTATAAATGTCTATTCAGTTCTAAATTTGTATGGCTTAAAAAATTTTTTCTAAAAAGAGCGAAAGTTGGAGTCTATTTTGACTAGTAAAAGTTTTATCTTTTATTAGTATTTAAGCAATCATTTTTTATCTTTCTATTATTATTTTTTTTTAAATAAGCATAATAGTGATTTAAACAATTTTGTTTTTTTAAGAAATTTAAGAACAGGATTTTTTTTTTTTTTTTTTGTATGGCTCTATGGCCTGCTCCAGCATTGACTGCCAGGTCCGGTTCCTGAGTCTTTGTAAGAGTCCAGGCTTCGGAGCCATATGTCAGAACAGGTCGAATCAATGTTTTGTATATTCTGACCTTTGTCAATTTAGACAAGTTATTGAACCAGAGTTGTTTTTTTGCACCATTTAGCAGCCAGGATATGCCCTGTCTATCTCTTTCCCAATTTCATTCCGGGAATTCACTTGGGAGCTTAAGTAGACGAATTCTCGCACCACTTGTACCCTGTGTGAACCCAACTGTACAAAGTCTTCCCGGATATCCTGCTTTGGGTTTGCTCATACGTGATGATGCCGCTTCCATAGCTTCAAAGGTCTCTCTGACTGCCTCTAGTATCCTCCCAGCAAGGTCCAGATTATCTGCATATGCAAGCACCTGAACAAGTCTATTTAGGAGTGTCCCAGAGGTCTGAATGCCATAGTTCCTTACAGCTGCCTTAAGAGCCATGTTAAATACAAGACAGGCCAACCATCTCCCCGTCCCTGTGTTAAAGCTTCTTAAAAGATCCTTGAACATTCGCACATACCACAGATTACCCTCCATTGTCATGCGCGTGAGTCTTACCAATTTCCGAGGTATCTGCATATTTATCATAGCTTTGTAGACTTCATTTCTGTTTACGGAATCATGTGCCTGCTGGAAGCGGACAAATACATGATGTATGGTAATTCCATACTCTCTGGTCTTCTCAAGAAGTCTGCGAAGAGTGAAGATCACGTTGATCTGAAGCCACTCTGGTATTTTCCTGTTCCATGCCTCCCAAATAAGACAGTCTACAGCACTTTGTAGGCACAAGGGAGGAGACATATTCCCCTATAGTTCTTGAATTCTAGGGCATCACCCTTTTTATGGATGGGGAATAGGATAGTCTTCTTCCACTCTGAGGGCAACCTTACCTCATTCTATATGTTCAGAAATAGATCCTTAAGGAACTTGGTAAGCTCATGCCTAACATGCTTCAGAAGTTCGGGTGTTATATCATCTATGCCTGAGACCTTATTATTCTTGAGCTTTGATAGAGCTTCCTCGATCTCCTCTTCATCTGGAGGGTCAATGTGATCTCCACTTAATACCTCATTCTCCAGGTATTCCTCTGGACAATCAATTGATGCTCCTCTGTTTAACAGAGCATTGAAATAATCGGCCCATCTATTCAGCGCTGCCTCCCTATCAGTTAGAAGGGAATCATCCTCTGCCTTGCAGGCATGTGTTCGGGGTTTAAAAGGCTTCCTTCCCTCATTAACGAGCTGTAAGAACTGACGACTCTATAGGAAGAAGGCCATCTCATTTTCATCGAGTGCTTTGTTCTCCCATGGTCTCTTCTTTCTCCTTCTCAGATGTGTGTCTTCCCTTCGGAGGCATTTATACTCCTCTGTGGATGCTCTCGTATGCTTATGTGGTACCATTTTTCTTTCATTTATGGCCTTACATTCCTCGTCAAACCAAATGTGACCTTTGTCTGTAGTGTGAGGTGTGTAGTGTACTGATTATGTGTCAGTATTTGTGTCCCCCAACCTGGAGGACCAGTGGCTGACTGCAGTCTGACGACTGGGTAATGGGACCGCCACATCCCGACACCAAAAAACAGGATTTATTACCTTTGAAAAATATTGGTAAAACTTTACAACCGGGTTACATTATCAGTATCTGCATCCTAACTTATCCGAAGGTCGCCGCATTACCACTCTCTAGCGCCATTTGTGTTAAACGAACTGCTTTGTATTCAATTAGATATTATTTAAAATTTTTAGTGCTGTCGAATTTCGGTGGTCTGGGGAAGTTGTAGTAATAATTTAATAATGAGCCCGACCTCAACTGAAAAGGATCTTTTAGGTGTTTGAATATATCTTGAGGGAACGTAGTGGGTGGAAGTCGACAGCTCTAATCATTTTGAATAATTTTTAATCAAAGTAGTAATAATTCCAATGAATATGAATCTTACAATTGAATACAAAGCAGTTAGTTAGCACGAATGGTGCTAAAGAGTGATAGTGAGGCGACCTGCAGGCACTGATTGTAAAGTTGTATTCAAAATGTTTAAATGCTGGAAATTTTTCCTATAAATAATAATATAATAGTACTGTATGTCATTATTACAAATTTTCACTATTAATGTTAAATGTGTAAAATGTAAACAGTGCAACTGCTGAAGTATTATTTTTTCATCATTTGCATTTGTATCATTGGTGACGGTGCTCTGAGTCATAATTATGGAGGTGTTAGACTCTCAATTTTATTTTCTACAACTTTTATTTCTAAATCTAAAAATCTATTATGAAAATTTAAAAAAAAGTCTATTATAAGCTTCAAGTAAAGTACCATTTCTGGTTATCCAATTTTAACAAAAATGTATATTGACATAAAAGTCTTATATATCAAATTTGAGAATTTTCGCATTTAATATAATTTTTGATGAAACTCTATTATGACCTTTAAATAAAATATCTCTTCTGATTTCCCTATTTTAATAAAAATCTAGTATGTTATTTACATTAATATATAAATCTTATATTATCAAATTTGAAAAGTTTTGCATTATATTTCAATATAATTTTTTATAAAATCTATCATGACCTTCAAGTAAAATACCACTTCCGGTGATCGTATAATGATCAAAAAAGGAGGTGCGCAACTAGATGTTACAACAATACCAATTACAAAATTTCAACTTTCTACGGCTAAATATTTTTGAGTTATATGGGTGATATACAAACGTGACTATGAAACTAGTCAAAATGGATTCAGGGATGGCAAATATGGATATTTTCATTGAAATCTGAAAACTGATAATTTTCTTCCTTTACTGCGTACAAAGAAGTAAAAATACATTCTTCTTCAACCATTTTCCAAATAGGAGACCCCCCTCGGGTGGCCAAATTGTCTTGAGTTGGTTGAGCTTTTAATGTTTTATCCGACCATTCATGTCTTCATACCATATAATTTGTCTTTCTGATTCCTTTTTCTTTTATTTCTATTGTGTGAGTTTTTCCTTGTTATTCTACTTATAGAATTTCTTCTCAAAATTAGATATTTACCTGAAATTTTTCATAATCATAATCATCTTAACATGTGCCAATTGCTTTAACCTCCCAAGTACTTGATTCTATCATTCAGTTCATTCATTTTTATTTATTTATTTAAAAAATATATATATATATATATATATATATATATATATATATATATATATATATATATATATATCTTGGTTTTCACCTGGACAGATGGGCTCACTTGGAAAGTGCACATTCTTATGAAAATAATTAAAATCAAAATATACTGTGAATGACTAAACATATTAATTGTACTGAAATAAATATATCACTTGAAAACAAACTTATACTGTCTATAGAATAATTATTTCACCTTAATGAATCAGCAATAGTAATATTGCATGTATTCAGTTCAGTCAATTTTCCTACAACACATAATCAATTCTTTAAACACATATGCTGTACGTGCATGACTTTATCTGATAAAAATATAAATCATTACTTGTCCAGGATATTTAGCCATGCAAACAGATAAATCAATTTTCTCTAACACTTCCTCAAAGAAGGTGGTAGCGAGATCTGGTTTGAGATTAAACCAACATGATATCAAGTCATGTATATAGGGTTTATAAAATTTATTAGTGGCGGTCATCTGATGTATAATATTGTCGCTCAAAGTGCAAAAGGTTGAATGTCTAAAAATTGCACTTTTAAAAATAGCCAAAAAAATTGAATTTTTCCTTATGATTTGATTTCTGTTTTATTTTTAGTATAATCATTGATCAAATCATATAGAAAAAATCAGTTTTCTTGCTCTTCTCAAAAATTAAATAAACTAAGAATAAAACAGAAAGTATATAATTATAAATCAAAGAATAAGAAAAAAAACGAGTTTTATTTTGCATTTTGAGGGACGATATTTGACCTAAATAAAAAATTATTTATCCATCAGCTGTAAGTTATATTTAGTAAAGTTAGTAACAAGTAAAGTTATATTTAGATAAAGTGATGTTTTTAATGTTTATATCTTGTTTCTTTTTTTTGTTTTTGCAGCCAGAAAACAGTTCTGACGATCAAGTAGAGAGCACAACTGAAACAATGCAGGTTTCTGCGAGTGCATAAAGACGATGTGTGAATCTTGTTCAAAAATGACATTAATTGTAAATGATTTTAGTTAATTTAATTTCTTTTTCATTTTTTTTTTTTTTTTTAAGTTGTATAGTTAGGTAAAAGATATATTCCTATGTAGAGTATTATATCGTGGAGATTACCATTTTAATGTTCGTCTGTTTTTAAGTAAAAAATATTTTTCTAGTTCCATTGTATTATAAATCGAGGCTCTGTTATTTTTTAATATTGTCGAATGTAAAAAAAAAAAAAACATTCTTTGAAATGTATATAGTGTGTAAAATAAGGAGTCGTCAAATTGTTAGTGTATAGAATAAAGTTAGTTAGATTTTGTCTTAGGTTTTTACTTACATTTTTATTAAGTTTCGTGATTATAAAGTATATATGTAAATGTAAAATACATATAGAATTTTTATTATTATTTTTTTTGCTTTTGTTATAGTGCTTCACTATGTAAATATGAAATATAACAGTTCCAGTTTTATTATCTTATTTGTTTTTATATTCTAAACCAAAATCGAGGTTTTATTGAAATTTATGTCTGAATAACTGAAATTCTCAAAAAATTGTTTTTACTTCCACAATGGCCTAAGGTCGAGGAAGCATAAATGTATAATTGTTTTTAAATCAAAGAGATTATAATTGGAGTTACAGTCAGATATAAAACACACAGTAACAAAGTATACTGTTAATTGTGCGCCTATGTTTCAGCCTAAATTGTAGCTCTTCATCAGGGCTAAGCATAAGCTAAGATAACCACCAAGAAAGTATGCAACTATGAAAATTATTTATAATCGCTGCCCCAGTTCAACATTGTAACATCTCAAAAAATATATTGTGAGTTATTATAGTGTTGAACTATATAGATCTTGCCCTTATTGCTAAAAATACAAGCATATCTCACTTTTCACTTTTTTTGAGATGTTACACTGTCGGACTGGGGCAGCAATTCATTATAATATTTATGAATTATGAAGAATGGAAGAATAAGATATGAAAAATTTGATAGAATACATTAAAAAAATATACATATAAAGAAAATGAACAAAATACAATGATAAAAATAGTAAAAAAATATCCAAATAATTTTTTTATTTTTTTGGATTTATAACTATTTGGAAATAATAAAGCATAATGAAATAATTGCAAAATTTAAAAATATAAATATCATTTATATTTTAATGATAAAATTGCTTAGTGTTAAAAGTTAATAAAGTTTTATTAGATATTATAATTTTTTACAAAAGAAATAATTTATAAACAATTTTATTTTAAAAAAGAAATAACTATCAATATTAAAAGTGTTATAGTGTTAAAAAATCAAATGAGCTGTGGAAGTAATCACTTGCTCTTGAGTGATCGAAAAGTAGAATTTTCACATATACTGTCAAACTTCTGTATTTCGAAAATTTCTATATAACAAACAAGAAATTCCCATTTAAGAAAATATAAAATGTGATTGTCATCAAAAAGAGCCCTTAGTTTACTTACTTAAGAATGGGTAATTATTAAATAAGAAAAAAGGTGTTCCACTGGTTTGCAAAGTAATGGAAATTCAGGAAAGATCTTGTTTCAGAAGAAGCACAGGACTATCTAAATTCTCTGAATCTCTTTCTTAATATACAATGAAATTTTCATTTTAAATTCAGTTTAACTCTGCCTTTCTTGTTGTGAACATTGCTCCTAAACATGACTTCGGTGATGAATTATACACAAATAGACATAAGAAGCTATCTTGCACTAAAAAAAAAAAAAAATTAATTTTTATGTATGTTTGCATATTTTTAATATATCTTATTAAATTATAAACGTACATTTTTAAAAAATCAGTTCAGTTTTGTTTTTCTTAGCCCTAAAAAATAACCTTTGCTACTTCATTAACTTCATTTTTCAAGGAAACTTCATGTTCTATATATAGAAGTTCATCTGTATATAAAATAATTAAAATAACTTTTTACAATTAAAATATTTAACGTGGATTGGCTTAATAATGTGGAATATTTGAGAAATAATAAATCAATAAAATCTTAATTCCAAAAAAAATAAATATTAAATTTAAATTTCATCTACAAATTAATTTAAGTTATTTCATTTAAACCGTTTTTTTTTGTGTGTGTGTGTTTGTCATGCTGTTAGCAGCTTTTCTCTGGGACTGCAGAACCGATTTTTTTGAGATTTTACATCAAAGTCACTGGTCACCCCAGGATGATCATCTTTTCAAAATACTGGCCGATTAAAGGTTTCATTACCCCATATCTCAGCTATTTATGAAGGTAAAGGAAAAATATAAAGTGTTTTGGAATCATAATACCAAAGCCTTAGAAAAAAAAAATTCTATCCCAATAATTTTTTTTTGTTGATATATAACTATTTGGAAATAATAAAGCATAATGTAGTAATTGCAGAGTTTAAAAATTGTCACAAACTTGAAAGATTTCATATTCATGGAGGATTTTTCAATTTGAATCTTCTTCTGAAAAATTATATTAGTTGAAAGATCAGGGTAAGAAATTATTATACCACTTATGAAAAAAAAAAAAATGTTTTTAATATTTTTGTGAGTCAAGTCTCTGAAAATTATACAGTTCATCTATGTACCAAAACTTTGCCTTCTCATATCTTTGAACTAAGCGCACATCTTAATAGAAAACAATAATTTTTTTTTTTAAATTAAAACAATATAGACAATAATGTTTTGTCGGGGACCAGTCAGGTTTTACAATAAAAGAAAAAAAACCAAATAAATCGAAGTGATGCGCTTTTATTCGTGTGTATTTTTGTTTTATTCATTCTATCAACCAAAAATTTATTGTTTTATATTCACTTAAAATAACTGATTGCCAACAAATAATAATTATTATTACCAAAGAGATGATGGTTGGTGATGCAGTCAATAATAAAACATACAATAATGAAATATATTGTATAATGTGTAACATTTCAGCCAAAGTTGTAAGTCTTCACCAGTGTTATGAAAAACAAGAATAATGGAAAAGAGAAGAAATGATATAGTGGGAGTATATGGGTAATATGATAAATAAAAATAATACATATCTTATAATTAACACACTGTACTATTTAGAGTACATAGAATCTGGAATCACTGTTATTCCTCATCTATTAAGATTTTTTACAGATACTTTTTTGGTCTCAGAGAACTATAAAACATGTATGGGGCTGGAATATATGAAATGTCAGTTCCTAAGATAGAATAGAATAGAAGAAGAATTTTATTCTGGGACTAGGTCCCTTAAGAATAACACAATCGAATAAATAACACACAAAAACAGTATCTGACCATGAGATATAAAATAAAGATCAATTAATATTTACAATATTTTCACTAAAATATTAAGCAAACAATATAAATTCTTGTCTTGAAAAGAATAATTAATGTTTGCCAAAAAGTAAGAACAGAAAAAGAGAGAAAATGAAAAATACAAAAATAATGGGCTGATTAGCAAAATTGAAGCTAGTGCATTAAAAACTATTATTTACTTCTGATCTAGATGTTAATCTTAATTAGAGAGCATCATATTGGAAAGAAAGAAGGTGTTGGAAAAGGAGGGATTTGAATGAGGATAGAGAAGAAGCATGGCGAATATTAGAAGGAAAGAAATGCCAGCGGATAGAGGAGCGGGCGAGAAAGGAACGTTAGAATTTTTGGTTCTATGGGAAGGGGTTTAGAGGCCAGAAAGGCGAGATCTTATTTGTTTTGATCTTGGACCGAGGATTTAAATTGTAGGAGGCTGTAGATGTAGGAAGGGTGCTGGTTAGTGATAGTTTGGTATAGGAAAGATCCGAGGAAATATTATATAGGAAAGATATGGGGCAAATGAAAGATAAACAAACTTTAACGATATTATTTTTATTCGAAATAACTTCCCTTAGCTTCAATACATTTCTTCTAATGTATAAAACCATTTTTTATCCGTTGTTCGAAAAAAATCTCGGGAAATGAAAATTTTACCTCGTTTTCATATTGGAATATTTTTTTTTTAAATGCATCAAGAGCTCTGAAAAAATGGTACTCAGTTCTAGTTGACAAGTCAGGTGAATATGGTATATGTGGTAGAACTTCAATTTTCAGATCTCAAAATTTATTTTGCATATGAAGTAAATCTTTGATTTAAAGTCTGGCAATTCTTTTTTATTCACATTAATCCTACGTAACATACTTTTATATATATATATATATATATATATATATATATATATATATATTATATATATATACTTTTACTTTATAAGATTTACTTAGAGAAAATGAAACTTTTATGATGAAAATTAAATTAAAATCTATAACAATGGCAGAAAATTTAAACACATCAATTAATTGTAAAACAGATTTCAAAATAATTAGTTATACAGAGATTATGAACAATAATAATAATTTAAAGGAAAATGTTAAATAATGAAAATGTTTTTAAGTTAGTTCCTTATTAACACTTATAGATAGAGCTATCAGATAGTTCTTTCTTACACCAACAGGTAGGGCTAGTATTTGTACTCTTAATTAAAATATGTAATGTGTGGTAATTTTGTATTTATATTTTTAAATAGCTTGGACAATAATAACAATTTTATTTTGATTTTTTTATAAATATTCTTTTAATTTTTATAAAAGTTTAAATAATTTTCTTGGTAAATTAATATTATTTTGTTTCAAAGTCAAAATATTTGTCCAAGTCACATATCAAGTAAACAAGATTGTTTTACAATTTCATGAACAGAAGCAATTTACAACACAATTATAAGGTAAATTTAAACAAATTTTATAACTTTAGAAAAATGATTTAAACACATTAGATACTCTAATTAATTTTACCAGGATGCTATATTCTGAGTTTTTAGGTTTGTTTAGCAAAAATAAGAGGCTTCCAACTTTTTTCGCTCAATTTATTATTTCTTAACATTTTGGAATTCTAATCCCATTTCCATAACTTTATTTGTTCCTATGCACCTATTGTCATTCATATCTACATTATTTTCTTCAGTCACTGTTTAAAATATGTATGTATATTAAGGAACATTATTTAATATATTATTAGTCCTATAGATTGTATTATAATACTAAGATTTAAACAAAGATTTGTAATTTGTAAAAAGGAAAAGAATACTCGGCACTTCATTTTGAATAAATGGAGACTGTCAGAAGAGTGATGAACATTATTCATCACAAATATTGACATGTGAGTAGAAATTTTAAAATAAAATAAAACACTTATTTACCATCCAGAAACAAATACAACCCTTCCGCTACCTTCAGTAGACTCGGAAATAAAATTATTGTTTTTGTTTTTTTGCAACTTCAGGTGCAACATACATTATCTAAACTGAGGCGGTAGTTGGAAAAAGGGTGTTCGTGGTCAAACACCCTTTTTTCGGAGATTGCATTTTTGAAATCCTTAAGATCATTTTGTTTCTTATAAAAGTTTCAAAGTCGTATCATAATATATAAAGTTAATATAAATGTTTTAATGAGGCAAGTTCACATGCCCTTTATCCATCTGTTCAATGATGGTTCAGTATGGATTTTATTTCTTGTTTTTATGATTTTTAGAATAAAAATTTTGATGAACTGATCGTCTGTGTTGTCTAATTTTAAAAAAGTGACTATTAGTTTTTATTAAAAAAGGAGCATGTGCTTATTTTATTACTTGTTTTTACTGTATTTTGTTAAAAAAATACTGAAATATCAGATTTCATTTTCATAAAAAAAAATAAAAATTATAATAATAATATATATTTGTATCTGAATAAAACAGTGTTTGGTTTAAGATTTTTTTTTTTTTAACATTATGCCTATTGAAAATTTAAGTAAATGGGCCGGGTGGCAGTAAAGAATAACAAAAAATATGTAGTGTTAAATATTTATTAAATGCCCAGATTGTAGGTCTTCATCAGGGCTTAACCTCAGATAAGTCGGCATTTAATAAATAGTTGCCACTACTCAGTTATTTTTTAATGGCACTCGGACCATTTACATCTTGATTTACCATACGGTCAATTATAAATAAAATAATATTGATAATTTCTTTTCTTTATTTTGTGTGGTCTATGGAAAAAGGACCTATGACCACTTACTCTTCTTCTGTACCTATTTTACAATCTACATTAAACTGTGACCTGAAAGTAAGTGTCGATACACAGTATTGAAAATCAATACCAAAATAAACGAGAGCTCGTTTCATATATTGTTATTTTATTAAAAAAAACTTCACATGGTGATTTCTATGTATTCGGGCAGACACCCTTCTTCCAGCTACCACCTTAATTATGGTATGAGCCAAACCATCTAAAAAAAAAAATCATTTTCATTCACATTGATCAAAATGATTAAATTAGTCAAAATAATAGAATTTTGAATTATAGGTGTATATATTTTATTGTTTTGGTTTTTTCGGAGGAGGGATTTAAGGAAGTATATTTAAAATAAGTCATGATTGTTGTCTTTGAATTGAGCATGTTTGTTTCTAAAATTTCCAAATAAGATTCTAATAAAAATTCACTCACTTTTTTTTTATTTATTATTTATATAACTTTTCTGTGGATGTGAGCGGATTTGCCTAATGGAAGAACTAGATAAATCAATGGAACATTGCAACAGATCGAAGTTTATAGAAATATGTTTCAATAAATTCGCCTCATTTTTCAATACTTTGATTTTATTTTTTAAACTGATTGTTTATTTTAGGAAATAATTAAAAACATATAATTACTTCTTCTCTTTATTGAGCCATTTTCTTTACACGTCTGTCCATTTTCAAGTGTTCTCTTTCCTTTGTCCTCATCTTTGTAGCTTAAACCTTATTTTAGTTTAATTGTCCATTTTTATTTTAAGTTTTTGCTGTACAAGCCTAAGACACAGTAATGGGGAGAATCCTGATTATAGCAAAAACCTAAAATAGAAATGATTTCAACAGAATTGGACAACTAAACTAAAATAAGGTTAAGCTACAAAGATGAGGAAAAAGAACAAAGAACACTTGAAAATGGACAGAGCAGTCCGAAACGGAGTGTAAAGAAAGTGGCTCAATAAAGAGAAGAAGTAATGATGGATTTATTATTATTTCCTAAAATAAACAATCAGTTTAATTATCTCTATCCGTCGAAATGAAGAATTTAGAAAATTTTATTTTTTATTTTTGCATGATATAAATCGATAATGATAATTCAGGAAGCTAAGGGTCACTAATCTACAAAGTTCAATACGCTATATCTCTGCAATTACTGCACAGATTTCGATGATTTTCTTTTGTTTTTGTTTTGTAGGAGATTTTATTACCTTTCAATTACCCATAATAAAAATCAAATAAAAAATAGTAACTTTATAAAGCGAAGAAACAATAAATTCTGATAAAAAATAACGGAGATAAGGAATTATGACCAAAAAATCGACTTTGGAACCACTGTGTGTGCGGCAGACGGATGAATTTTTTTTATTCGATATTTGGATTCTTCATATCTTAAAACGTAAAACCTCAAATTTTGAGGGAGCGTTAATTTTTTTTCTTGATGGATTATAAAGATTCATTATTGAAAATAATAAATCAAATGCTTTTATATAGATTTTTTTTTTTTAATGTCTTGGTATGCTGATTCCAAAATTCTTTATATTTTCGTTCTATCTTTATAAATTGCCGAATTATGGGTTTATAAAATCTCTAATCGGTCACCATTTTGATAAGGAATGATGGACGGTAATGCCGAATTCAGAGTATCATCCTGGGATGACCTACGACTTTCTTGCCGAATCTCAAGAAAATCGGTCCTTTAGTCTTCGAGAAAAGCCGTGGAGGGCGTTTTCTATTTTTATTCGATTTTTTTTAAATTCGATAATTGGATTCTATGTATATTGAAACGTAAAGCCTCAAATTTTGAGGGAGTTATATATTTTCTTTCTTGGTCGATTACAAAGGTCTATTATTGAAAAATAATAAACCAAAAATTATATATTTTTAAATTATAATTAAGTGTTTTAAACCTTTTATTTTTAATATTCAGTTCTAAACAGTTAGATATAAGCACTTAATTTAGGAAAATATTTAAACAGGAAAATAAAGTTATGATGAAAAGTGATTTTATTATCACATAACTCATAAAGTATACATTTTAAGGAAAATTCTTTATGATCACTTGAAAGTTAATTAAATTCTCTACAAAACAAAAAAAAATGAAGGTGAATTTTTGTCAAAGGTGCGCTCAATAAATTAACACAAATAAGAAAATAATCTGTGCCCATTTCGACCTAAGTTTTAGGCCATCATCAGGACAAAGAAAAAACAAGATAACAAAAGACACAACATTGGTAGTACTAGTAATAATAAAAAAGTTAAATATTAAGATGAAGAAAATATAAAGAATAAAGAAAAATATGATCATAATATGCCAATATTAATGTGAAAATAAGAAATATAGAAAATTATGTTAATAAAGTATAAATAGCATTAATAAGATAAAAAGAAAAATATGCTAATCATAATGTGAATAATAAGAAATTCTATCCATCATCGGAAATTGCTATCAAATAGTCTTTGCATTTAAATGTTGTTTAGAGTTTTTGTGCAGCATATCCTGAACTTGGGATATCATCTTTATACCGAATCACCACTACTCAAGTTAAAAGTAAAAAATAATCCACAATATATTCAGTTATGTCCAACAATAAAGTTGAAAACAATGGTTCTATTTGTGAATATTTTTTTCTCAGGTGCATTTTTTATTTTATCTTTCCTGTTGCCGTCGTCAGAGCCATGTGTTACACACCCATCTTTAAAATATAACAATAATAAAATTACCCAAAAAAAAAATACAACTAAAATTGGAAATAAGCAGAAAAACTATAAACTGTTTATAAAAATTATAGTGGGGGTTGTAAACCCATATCCATCCCCCCAAACCCCAAGGTCACTCAAAGTTATTCTTTACATTTTGGACAAACCAGATATTTATTTTAATTTTGCTATTTCACCTATATAACTAACTATATTGTATTTTCTTATTTGACATGATTGTTGTATGTACATTCTGGCAGGAAATAATCTGCCTCCAAAATCTTTTAGAATTTTTTGTCTGATATATTTTTAAATTCATAAGTGAAAGAGGTTATCAATAATTCAAATTTAGCATATTATAAAGCAGTACAGTACCTCCACCAGAAATGAAATTAAAATAAACAAAGAGATCCCTAGTCCAGTTCCTTTTCTGGAGTGTTTTAAGGCAATCTATGTCGTGGGACATGGACTGTTTTAGTTTATTATGCCCATGAAGTTCACCTTAAAAAAGTCTATATGTGCTCCTAATGTATTTGTGAATTGCGGGTAAATGTGCTTGTGTTAATTGTATGATTTGAGATGTTTTTGTTATATTGCTTCGTTTTTATTTTCAATAATGAACCTTTGTAATGGACCGAGAAACTCTCCTCCCCCTCCCTCAAAATTTGAGGTTTTAAGTTTCAGGATACGTAAATCCAAAAATCGAATAAAAACAATGGTACATATGTCCTCTAAGGCTTGTCTCTGACTACTGAACTGATTTTTTAGAGATTTGTCACCAAAGGCATAGGTCATAACCAGGATAACCCTCGGAACTCAACATTACTATCCGCCATTTTATTTCAAAATGGTGACCAATTAAAAGTTTCATACACCTATATCTCGGCCATTTATGAAGATATAGAAAAATATAGTGTTATGGAATCATAACACAGAAGCCATTAAAAAAAAAAAAAAAAAAAAGAAAAATATCCAAATAAATTAATTTTTTTTTATTTGGGTGTATAAATGTTTGGAAATAATATACCATAACGTAATTTCAGCATTTTTTTTTTTTGAGTAATTAGAAATTTTCTTTTATATACATGTCAATTTAATTTTTTTTTTTTTAGTATCAAATCTCAATTTTGAACAAAATGATGTGCGATACTTTTGGAAATTTCAGATTTCTGAAAAAATAATATCCAACATGTAAAATCATAGAAGGTAATGGAGAGTGATAAAAAATGCATAAACTTTTTTTTTTATTTTTTAGTTAATGATTTCTACTTCTATATCGTTGGTGCAATGCCAAAGTTGTGTATCTACAAATTTTGGTATTTTTGTTTTGTTGCAATCTAACGTGTGGTTTTCTATTCCCTTCTCAATACCAAAAACACCTAACTGAACATATGATGTCATTAATTTTAAAAGTAAAATATGACCAATTTAATTAAGAAATTAACTACCTTACATTTGCAACCTTAATTCAAACCCAATGTTCTCACTTCCACAAAGTTTGCGATATGACACTCTGGCATTGCATCGTCGATATTATTTAATGGATACATTAAATGGAATTTCCATGGAAACTTTTAAAATTTATTTCATGTAAGTGTGAGGTAAGTGAATGTGTGTACCGCACCAGATTTTTTTAAGTACAACATACCATGAATAGCAAGTGGCGAGTCGTTCCAACACTGAACACATACAAAAAAAATAGAGAAAAATAAAAATTAAAAGAAAAAACAAGGAAGGATAAAATAAACACAAACAAAACTTAATTTTCACTAACATCTTTATTATTCATTTAATAACTTAAATCACTGGATGATTTTTTTAAATATATTTTTATCGATTGAAAAATAACGACAATACAACTTAATGCAGAGATCACAGCCCAAGAAACTCTCTGAACTATTTACAAAGTTTTTAACGAGATAAAAAAGAAAATAGAAGTTGGGTTTAATGCAGACTATTACGTCACACAAAACAAACATCTACTAGATACATCTTTTATGTACATTATGCCTCGTAACTTAGAAGCAATTTGTATATATGTATATATATTGTATTTTTTATATATATAATATATAATCTATAATTATTTGAGCAAACTGACATTAATTTATCAAATTAATAATATGTACAACTTTTTAGGATTTTTTTTTGGTTTGTTTCTTTTTTTTTTTAATAATTTTTTTTCCAAATTTTTTTCTTTTAAATCGAGTTTACAAATATTACATCTGTTATAGACTATTCAATCATCACATGTAAAACTTATCGTAAACAAGTTGCAATTATTTGGTCAATTATCATCACTCCATACATTTTCAGTCCCTAGTCCGCATTTGGATTCTATCTTTAATTAAACAACCTTTTTTGTACTTCGAAAATTGGAAGTGTCATATGAAATAAATATAATTTTTTTTTTATCAACTTTTTTAAAACATTTTGTACAAGATTTTTTTTTCTTTTTTTTTTTGTTCGATATTAAATGGCTGTATATTTATATATAACTTTCTTTAAGATATACCATGTACATAATAGACATATAATATAAACAATTACCGTAATTCGATGTTATATAATGGAGTGATAATCAATTTTAGTAATAGTAACCTTTTTTTTTTATTGCTAAATAAATTTTTTAATTCTGTATTTATATATTTATAATATTTACAAAATTTACAAATGAAACCACAATTCCATTTACAATACAGTGGCCATTTACGATGCAATAAAAAACATTGCAGAGAGTTCAAAATTATACATAAAACGGTATTACCTCTTAACAATATTTTTACACAATTAGTACATATTTTTTTGTTTTTTTAAATTTTTCTTTATAATTAAAATAAAAACAAAAATTTGTCCCAATTAACAACTTAAAGCTACTTTATAAAAACAAAATGTACACACTTAGATACATATATTAAAAAAAAAGCGAGAAATATACACTTTTATTCAAGTCTATCAAACATTTTTAAAAGTCTATTTGTATATATATATATATAAACAAGTACTCATATTTCACTTTTAAAATGTTCTCAGTTTCCCCCAAAAAAAGATGAACGATGAATACTTAAAAAATAATTAGACAGCAGATAGCGCTGGACATTCCTAAAAAAAAACATAAAACTAACTTCTTTTCTCTCTGTTCGATTCATTAGTCAAACTGTGTCACACTTTATCCGTGAGATCCGTGTCAGAAGATAATTAACGTTAGAGCCGAGGTTATAAGGTCGAGTCCGGGTAGGATGCCTCCGACGAGCTAGACGGTGGCGATGACGATGAGCAGGTGAGCTATGTCTGTAACCCTGTGGAGCAGGTCGGGAGCGATTCGCGCCAGGCTATCGTTGGCGAACTCGCTCGCCGGGAAGATATGTACAACATAAGCAGCCTGAAAAATCAAATTAACCTTAAATTAGTTTCTCAGATATACATATACATATATATAAAATAGCTAGTCATTGATATTATATTCAGCAATCATATTATATTATCGTCGTGACCAAGTTTAAAATTAACGAATGTAAAAAAAATTACATTTTTCGAATTGCTTGGTTTTATTAGGGATTGATCAATTATTTGCCACTTTTATAATTTTGTTTTTATTGAAAACTAGTTTCAAATGTTTTAAATTCATCTTCAGTTCTAAAAACACACAAAAGTTCAAACCTTTTGTGTTTGATATAATCTGCTTAAACCTTAGTGAGTACCAACATGCCTTTGATCTCTTGTCTTAATTAAATTCATAATTCATAAATGTTTTATAATACTAATTTTATATTACATTTAATTTAATGTGTATAATAATACCAAACTGTATTTTGAATTTTGTGTATTTTTAGAACTGAAGATGAATGTATAAAATTCGAAACTAGTTTTCAATAAAAACAAAATTATAGAAGTGGCAAATAATTTATCAATCCCTAATTAGATTGATCCTTCTATACCATCTTGCGGATGTCAACTGCTTGGTTTTATTAATTTACCAGAAGAATATCTGCAAAATAAAATCTTACAAATACAAAGCTAAGGCTTTGACCATTCATTACATAGACATTTGTCTTGTCCTTGCTGAATTTAGAGTTCGATGGTTAGGAAAAAAAAAAAATTAAGTGTAAAAGAGGTGATAAATCTGTTGAATGGCTCCAATTGGCAAAAACTATATTACACTTCGCTACCTTGATTTGAAAAGGTCTAACTGACATTTTTGGCTAAGACTATTACTAAAAATAAGACTATTAGTGATTCTGACTTTCCATTGTCCAACGCACTAGGAAATTAGCTCTTAGTTGGCATCCGCATGATGGTACAGAAGGATCAATCCCTAATTAGAAACTAGCTCTAACTGCGATCTGTTGAAAAATATACGTTTTAATAATTTTTTATTTTTTCGAAAAACTGCATTTTGACATATTTTATATAAAATCAGAGGTATGGTATTTTTTTTTATTAAACTATAATTTTTTATTTTTTTGAAAAACTGCATTTTGACATATTTTATATAAAATCAGAGATATGGTATTTTTTTTATTAAACTATAATTTTTTATTTTTTTTTAAAAACTGCATTTTGACATATTTTATATAAAATCAGAGGTATGGTATTTTTTTTATTAAACTATAATTTTTTATTTTTTTGAAAAACTGCATTTTGAAATATTTTATATAAAATCAGAGATATGGTATTTTTTTTATTAAACTATAATTTTTTATTTTTTCGAAAAACTGCATTTTGACATATTTTATATAAAATCAGAGGTATGGTATTTTTTTTATTAAACTAACTTTAAAAGTTAAATTACAGCCATGCAAAGTAATGAGAAGAAAATTGATAAATTTTATTTATAATGAAAAACATTTTAGCACATTAAATTTTCAGATTCCTTTTTCTTAAAATTAAGATTAGTGCAGTTAGAACCTTGTTAAGCCAAGGTAGCGACTTGTCAGCTTACAAATTTAGAGCATTTTTGTTAACGAATGTAATGCATAGTCATCAAATAATATTACAATCAAGGTATTTAGTGTTGGTAAATTTTAGAAGTTAAATTTTAATTAATTACTTTCTTAAGCAAATTTACTGTATAATATATTGTTTGGTTTTGTATGTATATGTAAGATTTTGTCAATCGGTTTGTATTTTCTTAATGAAGACGAATCTTTAATTCTGATTTCATAAGATCAGGCAGTAATACGCCCAATTATTTGAAAAGTGGAATTGGTGCGTACGGGCAAAATCTGGGAATCTCTGAATTTTCTGTGAAACCTACTACAAATTGATGATGGAGGCCAACAATATAATTTGGAAAATTATGCAGACAGATGATAATTTTTTTAACTAGTCAAATGTTTTAAGTTCAACAATTATTTATTACAATGCATGGAAAACAAGCAAGAAATGTTATTCCGATGAAAGTGATTAACTTAAACGGATGTAATCATGGCAAATTTGTAATTTATAATTGAATAATTAGAATATGCATACCTGCTGGGAACCGGGAGCCGCAATATTTACAATTCCGGCAGCCTGCTTTTGCTGTAGGTATGTGATAAAGCCACTTTGGAGATTGTTACTTTGCTGCAGCACGTCCATATGATCACGCCCGCATGGAAGTGCCAACAACATGCAATGTTCGTTATCCATCTGAAAAATAAAATAAAAATAATAAAAAAAATTATTCCAAAGATGAGACAAGGCGCATATTTAAATCAAGATATAATGGAATATTGGAGATCCGATATAGAAATGGGCAAAAAGTACTCTGAGTAACGAGTACCGATTATTTTACTCGAATACTCTCACTAGCTGGGATTAAATATGACTGGGGATGGAAGGGATAGGCTAGTCTTCGCTACCCCTTCCATCCTTGCTCGTATCTAATCCCGGCTAATAAGAGTATTGGAGTAAAATACTTGAATACTCTCACTAGCCGGGATTAGATACGACTAGACTACAGATGGAAGTTGTAGTGAAGACTGATCTACCCCCGTGAGAGTATTTGAGTAAAATATCCGGTACTCATTACTTACCTTACTAAGTACCTTTTGCCCAGCTCTAGTCTGATGCATCCCAGTATCATAAAACTATTTAAATGTTAACACAGAAAAAATGAATTAAGCTAAAGAAAACTGCATATAATAGAATACTATAAAATAAAAAAAAAAGTCACAAACCTGCATTTTCCTTGCAACTCCATCCAATTGTGTTTGTTCCAGCCGCATCCTCTGGGAAATCCTGAGGGGCGGAGTAGAACCGTCGCTATTACAAGGAAGAGAATCTCGAGCAACGTGAGGATTGCCGAAGACAAAGTGCATTTGCACAGCAGCCTGGTCATTTTTCAACGCTAGGAGACCTTGCCACATTACTGGGTACCTCTGTCAAAGAAAATTTAATAAAATTAATAAACTAATATAGAAAATAATTTATATTAGTATAATCTATTTTATTTTATTATTTGCATTATTTCTAATTATTGCCATTTATAATTCTCAAAAGTAATTGAATATAAAAAAGAATACATGTCAGTTATAACTGCCGTGATAAGCTGAAAAGGCCCTAACTCCAAATCACTTTTTTAAATACATTTTTGCATTGCACTCGAATCGCTCTAAAAACTATATCTTATTATGACATTAGAAAGTCCTAGAGACTATGATTAGAATCTAACCCATTGGGTTTGAGGCGTTCTAACTAATGTCATAAAAAGATGTAATTTTTAGAACAATTTGGGTACAATACAAAGATAATTTAGTTTAAAATATATAATGTATATAGATATTCAATTAACTAAAACATGTTTAAGTATAATCATACCAGTAACTCACGATAATTTTTGGATGATGATACTAGAACAATTTGTACATTTTTTAAAATTCTAATTAATCAACAATAAAAAACAATTGAATGAGATCCATAAATGTGACGGTACTGACCTGTTACATCCACAAACCATGTAACAATAAAAAGAAAAAAATTATACCAAAATTCATAGCAATAATTCCGTAATATACACGTTTCAACAATGAGTCAACAAACATTTTTTAATTAGACCAATATATTAAGATCGATATTCAGAACAAATAATGATTAAACTCAGGGATAAAGTGATAGATATAAACCTCATACCAATATATACCAAATATTATATTTTTTGTAAACCATGCTTATAACATTGTAAAATATTGTACCCAAAAAAATTAAAGAATTCAAAAAATCCAGTCAAGTCGGTTATCACCGGTTCAATTCGAATTTGACAGCAATCAATAGAAACTAATTAAAACTTGAAATACTTTTCTTTAAAATAATTCTGTATGTAAGAGTATAAAACTGTCATAAGTCCAATTTTGTTGATATTGATTTCATTTTGGTCATACTTTTTGAGTACAATTATCGTAAATAAGCTAAAAGGGTTATAAAATATGCAACACTTCCAATATTATTTCCAAGATTGACCAATATCCACATCAAGCAATACAATGCGCTCCGATAAATCTTTTTGCTCTTCTTTAAAACTTTGAAAATGTTACTTAGTACAGAATTATTATCACAAACTTTAAAATTTACTATATAAAAAAAAAAAAAAACACCATTCTCTACAAATAGATATATCCTAGCATATGCTTTTATTAGTGGAAGGTTACAATACAGAAAGATATAAAAAAAAAAATGAATGATGTAGAATTAATATGGAAACAGATAAAAAATAAAGGGTACAACTTTACAAGAGGGGCGCGTTATCACTTGTCCCTCCCGATCTTACTCGAAGGTTGCCGGACTAGCATACTCTAGCTCCATTTGTGTAAACTAACTCCTTTGCATTAAATTGTAATATTCATGTTTCTTGGAATTATTACTGCTTTAATTATATATTATTTAAAATTATTAGTGCTGTAGACTTCCGCTCATTACGTTCGTCCAAGAAATAAACAAAACAGCAACGGATCCTTTTCAATTGAGATCGGGATCTTACTGTAATTTCAATTATTACTGCTTTAAATAGATCACAGCTGATGACTTCCGCTCGCTCAAAAGATAAGCAAACCCCAAAAGTTCCTTTTCAGTTGAGGTCGGGTCCTTACTGTAATTTAAATTATCACTTCTTTAAATTATTACAACTTCCCCAGATCACTGGAAGTCGACAGAACTAACAATTTTAAATAATATGTAAGTAAGGCAGTAATAATTTTAATAATTGCGAAGAATACGAATGTTTCAATTGAATGCAAAGCAGTAAGTTAACACAAATGGCGCTAGACTATCCTAGTCCGGCGACCTTCGGGAGGAACAGTGATAACGCGTCCCACCCCCTTTTGTAAAGTAATACCTAATAAAGTAAATAGCACAAAAATGCAATAAAGGTTTTTTTTTTTTTTTATTTATAAAATATTAATTTTAATGTTGTTGAGTTAGAGCTTAGCTAATTGTGAAGAGAGGTTATTTTAAATTTATGAAGACGCTAGATTTCAGGGAACTTGTAATCTTTCAAACTTCTTTACTTTCTTTATTGCTTAAGTTAACGACGTTTCGGACAGAAATAGTCCATTTTCAAATCTACAAGGATAATCTACAACAAATTTTTGTCAATAATTACTGTACAATAAATAAATCTTAATAAATATTATATAATAAATACATTTTCTCTATTGTCATAAATTACTATTTAAAAATTAAATAAATATTAAAATAATAATAAAATTAGGCAAAAGTAATAATCCAGATTTGGATCAGATAAAAAGTTATGAAGACAATATGCAGCAGGTACCTATATTATGAAATAAATTTTAATTATAAATGCTTTATTTGATTTGATTCGGTGTTATGAGATGTTTTTAGTGAAGATAAATGATATTTAATTATTAAATAGTAATCGATGACAATAGAAAAAATTTATTTATTATATAATATTTATTAAGATTCGTTTATTTTACAGTAATTGTTGACAAAAATTTGTTGTAGATTATCCTTGTAGACTTGAAAATGGACTAGTTCTGCCCGAAACGTCGTTAACTTAAGCAATAAAGAAAGTGAAGAAGTTTGAAAGATTACAAGTTCCCTGAAATCTAGCGTTTTCATAAATTTTAATACATTCATAAGTTACCCCCAACAATAAAACAAAATAATTCAACCATTTATGAGTAAATTGGAAAAGAGTATTTGAACATATTTTAACCAACATACGATTATAAATAGATAATGTTTTCTTTCATAGATTAGATATTACTGAATATTACTAAAATGGTACCTATAACTAATGACTTGGACTGTTGAACAGCATAGTAACTTTTATAAACAAATATTTGTGTTTAGAAACAATTTTAAGTTAATTAAATTTTAATTGAATATAGAAATAAAATATATCATTATTGTTGCCATCGTGAAACCTGCTATATTCCAAATATATAATTTTAATTTTACAGGACAAACGAAAAATTTATTTATAAGCAATATTAAAAAAATATAATTTTATTGACTTATTATAAACGTTCTCGAGAAGAATTATTTTGCTTATTAAGGGATGCCAAATGGAAATCTCTAAGTAACTATATACAACAATCCACAGCGCAAAGATCTCAAATAGTTTGTTCATGAAAGATTATATTACAGTTGGAAAAATATTTTTTTGCCTTGTTAATTGTTGTATGTTGTTTGCGCAGTATATAGTTATATATTTTTATAATTTATTTTATTACAGAGACCTGACTAGTTTTTAAATTGTTTACTTGTTAGGTTTTATAGATTTTAAATGTATTTGTTTTTATAGTTTTAACATAAATATTGAAGAAGAATGCGTTTTAAAACGTTATTGTTACTGATTTTATATTACCTTTATGTTACTTATATTAACAGTATTTATTAAAACAATTATATATTTCATTTTTAAAAGAAAGATATTATTCAGATACAGATTTCAACAGACAGATTTTTCCATTGTCTATGTGTCGTATAACATTTATATATCTGTATATTTTATTTTGTATCTTTTATGCTTATAAATACATTTTCATTCATCATAAACATTCTAACATGGTAGGCAAATAACTATGAAACACCAAAGAAGTAAATACTTTCTTGGTAGTTTCTCATGGGTAATTTCTAGCGCAAACTGTTGTAGATGCGATAAATACTAACAATAGGAGAATTCTATTTGATCAATTTAAATCATGTTACGATTTTTTAACACACTATTGTTATAAATATTGTTTCTAATAAAATCAAAATTACATTACTAATTTTCGGTCACATAGGAGGTTTCACAACGGCAATGACAATATCTATATATTGGAAAAAAACAAAAAAAATAATAACTTACCTGTAGAAGAACCAATAGCGAATCCCCTTGAGGAGGAACTTGACTAGCATGAGGTGGTGTAGCGACTTGATGCCTCGTCGCGGGCGCCGGCCTGTGAGCCGGAGGGGGAGGGTACAGGTGGGGTCTACCGTAGAGTGTCGCTACTTGCGGGGAGTCCGTAGTACGATCGTGAGGAGAAGCTCGTCGCCGAAGTTCGAGGGGCGGCGAACCTCTCACCACTGGATCATCCACTTCTTTCACACCCCCTGGAATAAAAAATGCACTTTCATAAATAACTTTTACACTTGATAGCCTATACTTCTCTAATACACACATTAATATACTTTTAACTGATACTTCAGTCATTCCAGAACACTATATCAATCAATAATTATCACTCAGACATATATTTTTTCCGAGAAATGCAACTTTTACAAATTAAGATTGAGCTTTGAGGTTTTATTTAAAACAACCAATGAAAAGAGAGCACTGTTTTTGTTGTCACCTGGATTAAATTACCTTATGATAAAAAACAGATTATATTTTAATTTCAATTTGAACAATATTTTTACCGAAATATGTGGCTTCTTTGATTTCCTAATTTACTTATATAAAAATATAATTTATATTTATTATTTTTAAATCCAATATTTTAAAAGTTTTATTATAATTTTGATTTTTAAAATCCTACTTAACATCATTATTAATTTATTAAAAAACAGGTTAGCTACAATTACTTGATTGCTATACATAGCTTGTAAATATATAATTTATTGTTATGCTGCATATTAATTACTAACAAAAAATAATTATTATTTTGAATTATTTTCTTTTACAAATTTGTGGATAATCATCGTTGTCATGAGAAAATATCCTATGTAACATTTTGGTGATTCTGTAAATCGGCTTTCAACTTTTTTTTTTAGTCTATTGAAAAATAATGTCTTGAGCACATAGGATGTTCGTGTGACAATATCGTCGTGATAATGACGATATATTTAAATATTTTGATAAAAATGTTTTTTTTTTACAAAAATAATTTTTATTCAAATTCTTTACTGAATTATATATCAAGGAGAATATGGTCGTTTTTTTTATTTATTTATTTATTTAAGAAAAAATGTCAGATTTTTAGTTTCAATAAACACCGTAGTAAAAAATTGTTCCTGGTTTAACTATTATAAGATTATTAGTTTAAAAAAATTACTTCTTTCAAACTAATTAGAGAGAAACTTTATAACGCTTCTCTTGATAAAGATAATAATAAATTATTTTCAATATTGTAATAATATTATTCTAATGCTAGTTGAATGACTAAAAGGTATCAATTTTGCTTCTGTATGAATAGGCAATTGAAAACATAATTGTTAGTTAAGTAGAGTTGATTTCCAAACTTAATTCATTGTTTAATATAAAGTTTTTTTTGTTTTTTCACCAATGTGTCTTTATGTTACATAACCTCTAAATGAGCTTGTTTTTGTATGAAAAACTGCCACAATTTGATTCATGATAAAATATCAAATAATGAACTTTAATTTTTTTTTTTTTTAAGTAAGGTAAGAAAAGAGTTGAGGGATAGCGATAAACCTAAATAGGTTAACTTCAAACGTTTCTGTAAAATCCCACTTTTTTACATTGTGGCATTCTTCCAAACAAACTTATTATTTAATTATGGTATATTTTGATCATTAAAAAAAATATATAAAAAACCATCAACTTTTACAGGCTAAAAAAAAACCTGGGTTTTTGAATTTACCTGGACCACGGTGGTATGGGGACTGGCCGAGGGCTGCTTCCCTCAAATACTGTTGATACACCAGCTGCGGGTGTACATAATGTGCAGGTTGGATATGGTGCCCATAGCCGCTTACGTGTTGCACGACGTCGCCCTGTAGAACAGAAAAATAAATTAATTTTCATCAATTATTACATAAATTGTACATGCTAGAGTATCAAATTGAAACTCGACTGCATGAACGGAAATATTAAACAGCAACAAAACGACAAATATCTGCTAGATAGTTAATAATATCCTTAAAACTGTTAATTTTTTAGAATATATTCATACAGGTATCCATTTTAACTTAACCTTTAGCAGAGAAACTTTCAATTTCCTTTCAAAAATAAGATATTCTAAAAATTAAATTAAATTATTAATTTGTAATTAATTAATTAACTAGAACAAAATTAAAAAAAAAAATACTGTTAAAATATTATTGTAAGATTCCAAAAACAAAGCCTCAGGTTTCTCAATAGCAGTAAATAACTAAGCAGTCAACGTTTAACTAAGTCAAGTATCAAAAGACAAGATCATACAAGAGCAGACAAGAGATAGCACATCTCACATCAAAAATCTGTGCTGTCATTCTGACTTTTTTGGATTGTTGATGTAAGTTGAGCTTACGAAATCTTATTTAGCATGCTATAATTCATGATTATGAAAGATCCATGGTAAGATGGTGCAACGTTATTTTATTTTACTAACTTTGTTTTTAACTTATAACAAAAAAAAATATTAAAATAAAGAAAAATTATCAAATTTAAATAAAGCTAAAGCAAATGAACCAATAACCACTTGCCACTTTGAAACCTCATGCAAGCCCCTGTGAGTTGACAAAACAATATGGCGGCTATTTAGCAGAGTGACACTGCATTCAGGATACAATCAGGTCTGTAAAACTGAACTTGTTATTTGACTTGTTTTCTATGATGATATTTAACATGTTTTGTTGACACTGTACGAATAGCACGATTTATCATGCTAAATAAGATATTGTGAGTAGCCTTAAAATAGAGACAGTGTTTCAATCCTAAGACACTTCCACAAATACTATCTTGGAGAGAGGTAATATTTCTATTCGGTTATCTCTGTAGACTATCTCTGGTCTGCGTTATTATTGTCGTTCCCATGATAAACTTAAGAATGCAAAAATCACTACTATTCAGGGGAGGAAAAAAACTGTTGCATTCTTCTGTGTATAAGGGCCCATTATTTAATTATTTTTATTTTTTTGATTATTTAATTTTTTTTTTTTATTGGTGTTGTATTTCTTATATCTCATAGTTTCATTTGTAATTATTGTTTTACCTTAATAATGATATGAACATTCGTTACTTTAACATGGAAGCTTCAGACTTTAGACGTTTATCATAAAAAAAATGCAATTGCGATTTCAGCACTCTCTAATGCCATAACAGATTCGTAATTTTACTACAGGCTGTATCAACCGAAATACTATAAAAAAAATAACAAAAACAAAAAATCCAATTTTTCGCATTCGTAAGTATAACATGGGACCGACGATATGATCTTATGCATAAAATATTTGTTTGTTCCAACGATGCCTGCATTGGCAAAACATTGAGTGGTTAGTTATTTAGAGCTACTTGAGAGACGTAAGACTTTCTTTTGGAATCTTAATATAAATTATTAAATTAGGATTATTACTTTATTTAAAATTGAGCAACTTGTAATAATGACCCTTGAAAATTATTACAAAATATGTTATATAATTGAAGAGGCGATTGAGTAAATAAGAAATTTCGATTTCAACAAACAAAACAAGCTCAGGTACAAAGCCGTGCAAAAGTTATCATTAGGCTGCTGTTATATTGCATCGAATTTATAAGAAGGAGATGTTACTCTTTCTTAGAAATCCTAAACATAAAAAGCTAGAAATTATTGCACAATAGTTTCTAATTTCCAAAACAGTTTTATATATATATATATATATATATATATATATATATATATATATATATATATATATATATATACATAAAAGAAAATTAAAAATTTATTTGGTTTGAATTTTTTAAAGGCTTTGGTATAATGATTCCAAAACACTTTATATTTTCTCTCTATCTTCATAAATGGCTGAGATATGGGCATATGAAATCGGCTGCCATTTTGAAACGAAATGGCAGATAGTAATGCCAAGTTCTGAAGATCATCCTGGGGTGACCTATGACTTTCGTGCTAAATCTCAACAAAATCAGCACGTGGACGAATTTTTTAAATTTGATTATTGGATTCTATGTATCTTGAAACATAAATTTTGAGGGAGATTTAATTTTGTTTTTTTCTCTAGGTCGATTAAAAAGGTTTAGGAGGTATAAATACAAGATTTACTCGGAGGATAAACCAGGGGAGAGGAGCATGCTTTGCCTCTTTCAATCGATTCCTGATTATCGAGAGTCAACTATAATTTATTTATAAATATTATGTGATTGTCTATTATAATATAATTTGTTAATCTCACTCATTCATTTTACTTTATATGATTTTTTTTTATAAAAAGACATTAGACAGAAAGGAAAAAAAAAATATTTTTCTTTCAGGAATATAATATAAGCGATTTCTACCTTATATTTATTAAACACCTATTGGTTTAATTAATTATAATCAAGATGCAATTGACCAATTGGGGATGCAGCCAGAAATAAACTATATAGACAGTAATTAATTTTTACTGTTTTACATGTGCTGACGTTTTGGCCTTATTTTGGATTTAATCATATCGGATCTTACATTATTCTCATATTTTGTTTTCTTAGTTCTAAAAATGTATCCCGATAATGTAGGCAGAAACTTTAGCAAACATAAATAATAAAAATTAATTACTATATGTTTTATATATGTCTGCATACCCGATCATAATCTTTTATATTAATTGTATTTCTTGTTAAGCCCAATAAAAAACTTAATCATTAAAATAAAAAAATAAAATATTAACTATAAAATTTAGAATTTTTCAGTTCGCACAAACTAACAAGAAGAAAACTAACTCTAATGAATGTTTTTGTCATCTTCCCTAACAAACAACGATGCAATATAACTGCAGCATTATTCTCTGAATATATATATATATATATTTTTTTTTCCATGCCGCACCACATTTTAGAAATTGGAAGCCAAGCGTGAGCAGAGTATTAAAAAAAAAAAAAAAAAAAGAAAAGAAAGGAGACAAAAAAAAAAAAAGAGAGAGAACCATTTACCTGGGTTTGGGTGGAGTGTTGGTGGGCAGGAGGAGGGCTTTGCTGCCGAGGCCATTGCGGGTTTGGGAGCAGCTCCGCCACCACACCGTGCTGTTAGTAAACCAATACCAAACCATCACCAAAACCATTCAACACTAACGCGTATGATTATTTTAAAGTCTATCTTTATCTAACAGTTTGATGCATCTAACAGATTGAAAAAAATCAGACTTTGTTTTTGTTTCTTATTTAAAATTTAAGCGAATGTGAATAAAAATTTCTACAGTAGACTCTCGATAATTCGGGACTGATGGCAAAGAAATATTAATGAAATCGTCAACTGATTTTGTTTCTCTTATAATAAAACAAAAACTGTAAATAAATAATGATAGATCTCTTAAAAAATTGAGTTATCTATTTAAGTAAATATATATTACATTATTATTAACAGAGGATTTCATATTAGTGGTTCTAAAGCCAATTAGTTGCAGATATTTTCAAGGAATAGGATCATAACGACAATAATTTTTTATAAAAGGCAATAAAGTTTCACTTAAATGTGTTTCATGTTTTCACACTTGTTTAATCAGTCAACTTGCTTCCATAGGTATGAAGTTGTCCTGATGTCAGGTAGCTGGCATTAGACCCATGTGGCCCTAAATCGTGCTTTATCTCAAAAATGGTCAATTTTAGGGGTTTTAAAACGCAGAGTCTGGTACGTTTCACAGGAACGTCTTGATGTCTGCATCGAAATCGTCAATTTCTGACCTGTCCTGTCTCGATCTGCCAACTTACCACTGTCGGAGTTTTGAAATATCCAAGATTTTTCCATCTCTTTTATTAAACTTGCAGTAAGAATTTAAAAATCAAAATAGGGATTTGTCACTTCTCCATGAAATGAAAAGAGCCAAAACAGGGATCGACAGTACCGTATTAATATATAGTACGATGAGTCAGTCTGTTATTTAAATAATAGTCCATAGCAGTCAGCGATAAATCAGGTGAATAAAATGGCGGTCGATCTCGATACTCGAGGAAGAGCATTGCTGATTAGTATTAGCCATTAGCGAGACCAGATGTTTTTTTAAAGCTTTTCAACAAGGCCAGCTTTTACAAAAACTGCTTTTACAAAAACTATTTGCCATGATAGTTTCTCCAAGATTTAGAAACTTAAAATGGATTGAATGGCATTTTCCCGATCAAACAGCCAGTGTAATTACTTTTGGGAACATACTTGAACAATAGAACTAATTTTTCATCAAGAGTATCAAATTAAAAAAAAGATTCGGTAACGGAAAAGATAAGAGCAAATAGTAAGTCAGATTTAGGTTTCAGCAATATACATATATTTTATCAGTCCATCTATCTACATATATATTTTAACTGTGAATTATCAAGAGTCGAATGTAATTAAATTATATGAAACTTTAATAGAAAATTAAATTTTTTATCTAGTTAAAGATGATTTACTAATAAATTTTTCCGAAATTTTATTATATTTTTAATTTATGTTAAGAGTTTAAAGAGCTAGCTTTTAATTTTAACAGAATCATTCAATTCAAGGAAAATTACAAGGACCCTTAAAGCTAGATTCACACACTATGTAGAACATAAGCATAACATTACGATACGGTAATATCACAAACGCAGTGATTAAAATTGTAATTAATTAATTAATTAAAATTAAAAAATATAACTTTACTAATCTTTACTCAATTTCCAAAAAAAATTAAATCTTTTGCTATGACCTAATCCTACTAAAAATAACATAAAAATATTTAAGCTACTTTTGTACCTAGTTTACCATTTTTAAATCCCACCTTTGTATATTTAATTATATTAGAGATTTTTAAAATATTTTTCTAATGATATCTTTTTCCGAATCGACATCCGATAACGTTTCATATATCTGCAAAGATTTGTAATGTTATATTTACCACAATGGATGTATATCTATGATCTTATATCTATCTATGATGTATATCTATATATCTTGATATGTCTATTTCAACATCTTCAATGCCTTATAATTCGTATTTTCCTCCAAAAAAATAGACTATTTCAGGAATCAAAGATCGGCGGTGAGCGGTGGGAATCCGTTTTCTATCCATTTCATAACCCTTAGAGCAAGATTATGGAAGATTTAGAGATTTGTGATGTCTGTTCACGCTACATTTGAGCACCTCCAGCGGCCCCCTTTGGGTCAAATATAATTCGGTATATAGGAATTTCGTAAAGGCTGAACGATACCATTAAAGAGTGGGAAAATCCAGGTCATAATTTCAGAATGTTTACCTGAAATTTCTGCGTTTTTTAAAGATTTGCGCATCGCTGCAGCTCCACCATATTAGCTTATTGGACTGAAAATTTTTAAGTAAATTGAGTCGGTTTGGAGAAGTATCCTTTGGGGGTCTCGTCCTGGTTCCCCCACGCACCTGCGTTTTCCGATTTTTTAAACAATTTCCACACGTTTTAAACTCCTCCAATTAAAGTTAGGGAGCTCAAACCCTATTGAATCCGATAGGAAATTATGTACATGACATATTTCATTGACCGCACCCCCTGACCAACTTCTTTAATTACATCTATAGTCAACAAAACTTGGTCCAATAGGGATCTATATTGACCTCTTGTAACCCATGGTGTGAAGCATTCCCTTTAAATATATTATTTTTACTTTCACTTGCCAATATATGAAATATATAGTAAGGGAAAGTATTGCGATCGTGATGAAATTCGAACCCGAGTTTCCAATAGTTTACACGTTTTAAGATCCTCTGAGTCCAAATAACCAAATCTCGCAAAATGGTCTGTGAACAGCCTAGCTAAAAAAAAAAGTCGCACGAAACTGAAATTAAGTATTTAAGGTAGATATATCTCTGAGATGTTCCAGCAAATATTTTGCTAAAATCAACTCACTGGAAGTGTCACTTTGTATCATCGATTTTACAATTTTCTATTGAACTTATTTATTTAGTGCCCAAACCTTCATGGAACACAGAATGTATCTGAAAGCAGAGGGATACGATCGAACCGCTGGATCTCCTAACATCCCTTTCCCCACCTTGCTACTCATGTTCTAGCTTTACGATAGCGAGATAAGTAAAAGTTGAGTGATGTGTGCACTGCACCAGATTTTTTATAACCTATTTTGACAGCCACTATCTTTTAGCTCAGTACAGGTCTTAGCCTACCCCATCTTTACCACATAATTTTCTTTCCTGAACGGAAAATTGTGACAAAAAAAAAAAATTAAGGAAATAAAACAAAATACCAACATGCAAAATATTTTTGTCAGCTTTTTGGACAAATAGTATAAATAAGAAGATAATTCAATACTACACTGCCACCTTCCTATTACTAAAGTGATGATTGTTCTTTAAAGTGTGAATCGAGCTAGATTTTTATAATTTTAAATTAATATAGAATTTTCCGAATTCCAGAAGAATGAAACTAAGGTTATTTTGACTTTGAAGAAAGTTAACAGACGATTTTGATTAGTATCAATCAGTCTGAGGTTAATGCAAACAATACAGAAAAATGTTAGTTGATTCATTTAAAAATTTGTTAAACCAAACATATCAAGCTGTTAAGAAGGATAAAACTACATAAAATGTTAAACTAATTTGGTAAAAGAAAACAATTGAGCAAAAATGACGACAAATAAGTTTAGACTCACCAATGAGGCTTCGTAGGCTGGGACGGGGAGGCCTGCTTGCATGACCTGACCCCTCGGCGGGGCTTGCGGTGAAGCGGACGGAACCACAATGCAACCTCCTTCTGGGCCCAGCCTTCCTCCAGGTCTTTCGACAAACTGTATAAAAAAAAAATCAAATGCTCATTTAATAACAAACTACTATTATACTCTGCTTAGCTTATACCAGTGTACTCATTAATTTTGATTTATAATGTATTGTAAACTTACCCTTGTACTACTCGCACCCGTAACCATAGGTTGCGGGTGCACCCTAAGCGGTGGGCTCGCAACAGAACCAGTTAATATAGAACCTTGATGTGGTGCTGGAGAACCTATAACACCTTCTCTTGCCTGCGCTGCCTGCAATCGAGAAGTAAAACATAAATACTATGCATATTCATTTCCTTTATTATACATATGCACTATATAAAAGAAATACGTACGCTTCCGATCGCCTGTAAGATATGAGCCTTTGGGGTCAACGGAGTAGGTGGTTTAGGAGCTTGAATAGGTTGAGGTTGGGGCGGAACCAGTTTGGGCCGTGGCCGAGGCATGACCTTAGCCCTCTCTGCGGCAACGGCTTGCAACAAGTGAGCCTTTGGCGGTCTTGGTATTGTACTATTGACTACGGGCTGGAAAATAAAATTTTATTTCAGTGATTTAATTCAGGCAAATAAAATAAATATAAATTTAATAACATTTACATCAGGCAAAAACATTATACATCAAATTATTCAACATTAAGTAATAATAATAATATTATTGTTATTATTACCTTTTGAGGGAGTCGAGGAGGTGAGGCAGGCTTGGGTATCGAATGCGGGGACTGCTGAGGCGGCCGTACGACACTAGGCCTCACGGCAGCTACAGGTGCTTTGGTAACCCCATCTTCTAACCTCATACGTTTCTCTGGAGGAGCCTCACTGTCGCCACCACCGACAGGAATGTACTGTCCTTCTTCTCCCTCTCTCATCGGGATCAATAACCCAGTGACTGGATCAATGAGGTTCGTAGGTTCTCCAGGCCTCTGTTGCATGATGGGACCGACCTTTATTTCAGGCTTAGACAAAGGTGTGAGTTTGTGGATCGGTTTAACAATCTGCTGGGCCTGAGATATGATCGGTTGTTGAGGCAGTGGCATTGGTGGTGGTTGTTGTTGTTGTTGTTGTTGCTGCTGCTGCTGCTGCTGCAAGACAGACTGGGGCTGAGATTGGATTGATGATTGGGTTCGAGGTGGACTAAGTAATTTAGGAGGTTCCTTTTGGACAAGCTGCTGAGGCGCCTGCACCACTTCGGGTTCAGGTTGCTTCGGCTGCACCTGCTGCACCAGCGGTTGTGCGGGAGGCGGAGCTGGTGCCTGAGGCGGTGGAGACACCAGAGCAGCTATAGGTGGTTCTGGCGCAGTAACTGACGAGGGCTGTTGAGTTTGAATTCCTGGTTGAGGCGTAGGAGGATTCTGTGGAGAGGGTACTGGTTGAGGAGTAGGCGAGCGGTCGACTGAGGCCTGTTGCGAGGCAACAGCTTGTTTTCTTCTAGGTGACTTTCTAGTTGTTTCGACGACCGGTGTAGAGAGCAAAGGAGCAGTACTCCTTGTCGCTCGCCTGCTAGGTCTACCAGGTCCTCTAATTATTTCTTCAACTGAATCATCAATCATAGTTCTCGTACCATCTTTTTCCTATAAAAAAAAATGACCAAATTTAAAGTCAATGTCAAAGGAAATCTTTTTGGGATGGTATTTCCCTATAAGCATATACTTTATTTTATAAAACATTCCATCTTATAATCACAGTTGCATAACAAACCATTGTAAGCATCAAAACTGACTGAAATTTAGGTTAAAAGCTTTTGAATTTGAAAGATTTAATATATATGTTTGGTACCAATATTTTATACCTTCACATACAATATTTAAAAAAATTATAGAGAACTAATAATATTCTAAGGTAGTTTCAGTTAAGGAATCTACAATGATCAGCATATTGTGTGGAGATATGATTATTTTTATTATGCCAAAAGCTATTCTTAAATTCAATCAGATACTCAGTAGTATTATAAAATTACCTGCAACCGCCTCGACTTGCGGGTCGAAGGAACAATCGATGAAGAAGACTGTGACGGCTGTTCAGGTTTAATGGTCAGTATCAGTCGTGGACGCTCCTCCTCCGAATCATCCCGGAATTCATACACATCAGCTGGGACTTGAGGTCGAGGAGGTGGGGCCGGACTGCTGATCGTCGTAGCAGCATGGCGACCACCTCTCCTTGTAGTTACACCACTTGCACCACCTCGTCCCAACTTTCTCCTTCTTCCACCACGCCCACGGCCACTTCCACTTGGCGGTATTGATTTTTCACTGGGTATAACTGTAAAAAAATAAGCTAAATTAATTTTATTTCTCAATAAAATAATGCTTAATGGCATTTTTATCATTTGGCTGTTTAAAAATTATCAAAACTCTTAATAATACTAATGACTCATACAAGATAACAAATGAAAGATTAATCCGTAATAAAAAAATAATTTCCATAAATAAACACAAATTGGAAACAAAATAAAACAGTTATTTCTAGTATTCTCTATAACAGAATTATTTTTAACTTCTGAAACTGCTTAAGCTTCTCACTAAATTAATAAATAGATATAAAGAATTTATTTATTTATCACTAAATAAATGAATAGAATATATTCAAAAGTGTGAAATTATTACTGATAAGGAAAATCAGAAAAAAAAAAAAAGTTTAAATAGAAGATTCACTATAAAGAATTAAAACCACAATTTCACACAAGTAAAAAGTATTCCATTATTTCAAGGCAGATAAAATTTAATTGAATGGAATGCCAAAACAATAAATTAAATCTAAGCTCTTTCATTTAGCAGATATCAGGTATTTCATAAAAGTCATGCTATGTTATTAATATAAACAGTGTTAAAACTAGAAATTACCTCTCTCATCAGAAGATGGAATCTCTTGTTCTGGTTCTTTCGAGGATTTGGGAGTTTTCGATTCTGGAGTATGAGGAGAGAGCTGTTGTTTCATATCCAGTTTGGTGTTTGGTGGTGTCTTAGGAATCTCGACCTCGTCTTTTTCCATTTTCACCTCTTCCTTAGGCGTTGTCACTTTGTCTCCCTTTTCCTCTTTCACTTCCGTCTTCACAGGTTCATCAGATTTTTTGTTTTCTTCAATCATCGATAAAGGTTCTTTTTTAACCACTTCTTCTTCTTGTTTTAGAGAAGGATTTGTAACTGTCTTCACCTCATTACTGTTTTCTTCATTTTCTTCTTTTATTTTCGTCTCGGTTATAAATGAAGACTTTTCAGGTTCTCCAGGAGCAGATACAGATTTTTTACGCAACTGTAATTCTCTAACAACTTGATCTATAGGTCTTGGAGTTTCAGGTTTTATTTCCGCATTGGCACTGTTAGGATTCGTATTACCTAAAACTTTGTTAGTCGCTCTAAGCGTGAGATCTTGAATGACCGCATTCAAAGGCTTGTTTTCATCAATGTTGGTTATTTTTGTGTTTGGTTTAGATTCAATTAGTAGTGGCCTGATTTGCTGAACTTCGTCTACAGCCGTTTTCTTCAGAGGCAATGGACTATCATTATTAGGTAAATCATTTGAATTAATCTGAATTTTTGGAGATTGTAGCACTGACTTTGATTCTGGTGCAACATTAGCATTAAATTCAACACTGTGAATATTATTCTGTTTCTCTACATTATTTTCTGTTTGAAAAGGAGATTTACTGACTGTTTCATTAGCTTTGATTGCACTTACATTAGCACCTTTTTGGGTGAGTGCAACTGGTGCATTTTGAATTGGCAGACTTGGAGAAAGACTCATAACTTTATCTGGCTGTGGAACTTGAGTCGGATTACAATGAAGCAAATGAGTATTGGGCAAATGCTGAGGAGGCCTTATGTGATATTGTTTGTTCAAAGAAGTATCTGATGTATTGACAGTCTGCAACAACGGTATCGGGGCCATTGGTGGCCTAATGGGAGATTGCTGCTGTTGTGGCATGGGTGGTCTGATATTAGGATTTTGCATAGGCCTGATTACTTTCAAATTTTGAGGACTTACGGGTGGTTGTGGAGAATGCTGAAGGTTTTGAGTCACTACATGAAGTTGTTTCTGATTTTGAGGGTTCTGTATAGTATGGACGGGGAGTGGCCTTGGAGAAGTAGCCAAACCAGCCTTCACGAGGGGAGTCAGCTGAGGAGCTTGGAGAGAGATTTGGCCAGTTGGCTTAACAGGAAGGTGAGGAGGAATAAGGTGTGGTAAAGGGTTTGGCATCCTTCCTTGGTAGGAGGGAATGAGGTGCAGAGGAGGCTTTGGTTGTAAGGCTGTAGTTGCCGTCGTCTGGGGCATATGGATACCAGGAGGACTATTCAGTTTTGTAGGAGGTTGACTGTGCTTCACGAGACTTTGATCTAATGACTTTATTACTGGAGCGTTTATGACTTGAACACTCAGCGGCTTCACGACCTGCGCTGTTTGAGGCTGTGCTTGAGCTTGATGAACTAACACTGTATTGTGGTGCTGTGGCATCACCTGCTGGTGGATGATCTTCTCAGATTTCTGGAAGTTGCTAGATACAACAGATGGTGTATTGGTGGGCTGATCAGCAGGCTTCTCTTGAAGCACTGGTTTGATTACCTGTTGCTGTTGTTGGTGAATCTGTGGCTGATGCAAATGTGGCTGGTGCTGAGAATGATGTAACTGCTGAGGAGGATGTGATTGCTGTTGTTTCTGAAGCAGTTGTAATTGCGGAGGTTGGATTGGTGGTTTTTGTTGCATCGGCGATAGCTGTGGCAGATGCTGATTTTGCACTGGCTGTTGAGTGTGATGCTGGTTTTGTATCGACAATTGCTGTGGCAGATGCTGGTTTTGCACTGGCTGCTGAGTGTGATGCTGGTTTTGCATCGGCAATTGCTGTGGTTGATGCTGGTTTTGCACTGGCTGTTGAGTGTGATGCTGGTTTTGCATCGGCAATTGCTGTGGCTGATGCTGGTTTTGCATTGGCGATTGCTGTGGCTGATGCTGGTTTTGCACTGGCTGTTGAGGATGATGCTGGTTTTGTACTGGCTGTTGAGTATGGTGCAAGGATTGAACTGGCTGTTGAGTCTGATGCTGGGTTTGCACCTGCTGTTGAGTTTGATGCTGGTTTTGTACTTGCTGCGGAGTCTGCAGCGGCTGTGGTTGATGCTGATTTGGTAATGGTAGTTGAGGTTGAAGTGATGCCAGTTGCTGTGGCTGTTGAGGCTTTTGTAACTGCTGGAGAGGTGGCTTTTGTAACTGTGGGAGTGGTGGCTTTTGTAACACCTCCTTCTGTTGAATCAACTGTTCCTTTTGATGGTTTGGAAGAAGCTGTGGCTGATGGTGAATATGTTCTTGCTGTTGTTGCTGGCTCTCATGCTTTCCCGATTGAGTTATTAATGAAGCACGAGATGAATTATCAACTTGTTTGTTACTCTGGATTTCCTTTACATCTATTTTAATAACATTATCTGATAATTCCATTGATTCTGAGGATTTAACAGTCTCTAAGCTAGAAGTAGAAGACTCTAATTTATCGGAAGAACTGTTTTTATCGCTCTTACTTGTTTCAAGCTCTTCATCATCATCATCATCATCATCTATTTCAATAGGTTTATCCTCATTCAATATTATCGGAATTGGATCTTTGATTACTGATTTAACTGGTTCTTGAGATTTGATGTTTTCAATCACTGGTGGTTTTACGATTGCTGGCTTTTCAGATGGTTGGTCTAGCTGATCTGTTTCCGAATCAGTTTTATCAGAAGCTGAATCTTTTTTCACATCAGGAAGAATAGTTTGTGTTTTTTCTTGTTCTTTGAGAGAGGGTTCAGTCGAACAAGCAAGAGACATAATCCTTTCTTCCAAACCTTCTCTCGTGTCATTATTTGGACAAAAAGAAACATTTGCTGGTTCAGGAGATTTAGGAGCTTTTGAAAAATCTATTGGATCAAAAGTGTCCTCAGTATCTGTATCAATTTGCAAATCTGGTTCGGAAACAGGTGTATCAGGTTTATTTGTGTCATCAGAATATCTTTCAAAACTTGATCCGAAAGTTTCTTCCATTAGAAGCGCAGCAACAGCATCCTCAGTCTCCTCTTGTGAAATGATTGGTGTGGGTTTGTCTCCAGTAGTTGCATCTTCTTGTTTCGGCTTTTCATCAAATTTATCTTGTGGAAGAGGAGAGTCCTCAATGGTGGATTCTGAAATACTTTTGACTGCAGTTTCATGAATAGTTTCATCCACTTCTGTTCCAAACCCAGGTATGTCTGGTTTCTTAGTAGGTGTTAGTTGTGCAGGAGGGCTGTCCAGTAAATTGGAGAGAGATGAAGAATGTTGTCTAGGCAACGATATATCCTCCTTGTTGACATTTTCCTCAGAATCCGTTTCCATTTTACTTTCGTCATCCTCCTTTTCAACATCTGTTTCTCTTTCTGTATCTTGTTTTGTTTCAGGTTCAGATTCCTTTATCACACTTTCAGGTTCCGATCTTTTATAATCAGACGTTGAATCTTGTTCAATACTAGCGGAAAAGAGAGGTGGTAATGTGTCTTCATCAATCATACGATGATGCTTAATTTTTTCATCTCTGGATTTTTTCCTTTTCTTTTTCTTTGTTTTCACAGGTTCTTCAGTGATATCCTCTGATGTATCAAGCAATTTTGCTTCTATGGCTCGACCAGCTTCATCTAATTGCTCTCTCAGTTTCTTTTCCTTTCGTTTCTTTTCTTTCTTTCTGATGTTTTCACGTTCAGATTCGGAATCAGAACCATAAACTTGGGACACTTGCCACTTACTCATAGCAGCTTTTTCAGAGTCATCAGATAATGGCCCAAAAATATCTTCAAATTTTTCTTCTCTTTTGTTTGATGAGCCTTCTCTTTCAGTTTTCTTTTTTCTAGATTTTTTCTCATCATCATCGTCCCTGTGGGATTTCTTCTTTTCCTTCTTTGATGAATGCTTCCTGACTATGATGGTACCGTCTTCACTTACTTCATAATTTTTCTTCTTGGTCTTCTTCTTGTGAGATTTCTTCCTAGGTTGTTCAGAGGAAACACTGTTACAAAGAGGTATCCTAAGCAAATTTTCAGGTGAAGACTGTAGTTGAAGTTGTTTTTGATCATGATCATTGTTGGCAAAATGATTCATTTCAACTGGGCGACTAGCAAACACATCTGTTATTTTAACAGGTTCTATGAAGGGTTTTACAGCAATCGGCTCTGGTTTGACAGAATCTTCAAAACCTAAGTCACCTTCACTATCATCTGACTGAATCCTAGACGGTTTCTGTCTTGGTGTTGTTTGCCTAGTGCTATCATCTTCTGATGTATCAGACATTATTTTTCTAGGTTTCTGGTCAGATTCGAAAGATATATTTCTCGATGATTTAATTTTAGGCGTACTATGTTTTAAAAGGGAGTCATCTTCTGAAATATCAGACATTATTTTCCTGGAACTCTTCGTTTCATAATCTGAATACTTGTTACTGCGTGAACGAGGAGTGGTTATAGTATCATCTTCAGAAGTATCACACAGAACCTTTCTAGCTCTCACTCTCACATCATTTTCAGAGCATGCTTCATCTTCTGAACTAGTTATTAACAGTTTATTTGACCTTCTACTGCTTCCTTTTTCTGAATCTGAGTCTTCATCATAAGATGTTGATCTTTTCTTCTCTTCTCGTTTAGCTCTGCTTGCTTTGAGCTGATGGAATTTCTCTTTAAGCTTTTCTTGTCTTTTCTCTTCTTCTTGTTTTTGCATGTTCTTGGTAGATCTAGCTTTGACTTTATCATACATGGAGATATAAGCTGGTTCATCATCAACAATATCAAATATTGAATGTTGCCTCTTGTTGGCTTTAGCTTCTTCATCACCGCTGCACATATCGCTTTCGCTAGCTGTGCCATTTTCTCTGGGCCTACTTTTGAATTTTCTTTCTTCTTTCCTTTTTTCTCCACTATTCCGTTTCTCTTTCCGTATGGCTGGTTTAGACATTTTGTCGTCACCTTGGAGGTTAGCATCAATCATTGAATCTTCCTTTTTCCTCTGCTCACGTTCTTTATCTTCTTTAATCTTTTCTTCAAGGAGTTTTGTAAATCCTTTGTGCTTCTCACTGCTGCTCTTCCTACTGCTACCACTGCTCCTCCCACTGTCCTTCGAATCTCTCCTCTCAGGTTTACTCCTCTTGGCATCATCTCCTATTTCCAAGCTGTCTTGTGAACTTAACCTTCTCTTACAACCAATGGTAGCAGGCCAACTACTTCTATCTTTCCTCTTTTCTTTCTTAGCATGGTGCTCTTCATCGAAGTTTGGTTTTCTGTAGTCAATACTGTCCAAGCAATAATCATCGTGATCACCATTAACCTTTCCTTCATTTAAATCAAACTCTTTGTTGCGTTTCAATTTTTCTATTTCTCTATCAGTACATTTCTCTTCTGAGTCCCTGACCTTAAATATACTGTCCTGAGACTCGCGATCTTTTTTCTTTTCCTTCTCCTCCTTTTTCTTTTCTGTTATTCTAATATGTTCTTGATTTTCGCTATCCTTTTTTCTAGAGTAATCTCTGTACCGATAATTTTCATCTTTAGACTTTAAACAATCGAATAGATCTGATTCTGATTTTCTTTCATCTTTGTGTTTCCCGACTTCTTCTCTTTGGCGATGTTCCTCTTTCGGTTCTTTACTACGACAGTTTTCAATATTTAGGTGATCTCTTTTTCGATCATTATCCCTATGCCTTTCATGTTTATACTTGACTATATCTGAAGACGAATCGTTCTTCTTGTCGAGATCTGACTCATCATTGATTCTTTTGGACCTATCAGTATACTTATCATTATCAAAATATTTGTCGACACTATCTTTTCTCCTTTCGTTACTACTTTTACTCCTACCTTCAACACTTTCTTCTTTCCGCCTCTCAAAGAATACTTCATTATCCTTCTTACTTTCTCCATCTTTTGTCAATTTGAGATCATTGGAGTCTGATTCTGAATTTCTAGATTCATCAAGTGACGGATCCTTTCTCCTGTCATTATGCTTTATAAAGGTGTTGATATCGCTGAGATGTTCGGAAGGAAATATATTTTTTGAACTTTCTTTGGAAGAACGCTCTTCTTTTCGCTCTCTTGATTTACTGTGAAAGGTTTCCGAAGGATCACTTTTTTGCTTATGGTCATCAGATTGTTCAAGCTCTTTCCTAATTCTCTTTTCTGAGGACTCAGAATGCTTCCTCTCTTTGTGCCTATTGTTTTCTGGCTGATCAGGACTTTTTCTGGACTTATGCTTTGAAGACGACGATTCCGAATGATCTGAATCCTTATCTCTTTTCCTATCCTTCTCCGAATGATCCCTCCGATGTTTAATGGTGTCATCTGTTTTTACAGCAGTGGAATCAGAGTCCCTTCTGTCTTTATGATGCCCATAAGTTCTTTCAGCAAAACCGAAAACTTTTTTAAATAAGGAATGTTCTTTGGATATTTCATTATCAGAATTCTTTCTTCTGTCTGAATCTTTATGTTTGACAGTTTCAATTTTGACTTCATTTTCTTCGTTTTGTTTTTTGGAATTCCTAGGTTCGGAGAGATCATGGTTGGCTTTTTTATCTTTTATCCTGTGAACCTCAGGATTTTCAGGGCTTATTCTTTCAGATTTCTTTTCGGAATGTTCAGAGCTATCTCTTCTCCTGTCCTGGTGATCTTTCTTTTCCTTATGCCTATTTACATTCTGATTATTGCTTTGATCAGAAGTTTCTTTCTTTTTATCTGATTCGACAGCCTTGACATCTTCGTCCTTATCACGCTTATCTACAGAATCTACTTCCTTTTTTATATCAGGTACTTTTTTGCTATGTTTCGGATTGTCAGATGTATCTACACTCTCTCGGTTTCTTCTTCTATCCTTTTCTGAATTTACACCAAAAACATCTTTTTTCTTTTCTTGATCACCATTGGGCCTAATGTTGGATTCAGTTTCTTTTCTCCTTTCGATACTGTCACTAACAACTTTTCTACAAATTTTGTCAGGTTCTGAAAGGAGTTTTGGCATTTCGACATGGTTTTCTTCGAAATTTTTCTTATTTTCATTTCTTTTATTTGTTTCTGATTCAGTTTCAGAACTACCTCTCCTTTTTTCACAAGAGTCCTTGGTTCGCTCACAAATGCTTTCTTTGTGTTCAGAACTACTTCTTCTTTTTTCTGAAATACTTTTCCGCCTTTCAGTAATTTGGGAATCTTTAACTTTATCACATTCACTTATGTCCTCACGTTTAACACTATCCCCACTTTTAACACTTTCTACAGATTCATCTCTCGATTTCCTTCGACTATCATCTTTCTTGTCATCAGAGCTCTCTCTCCGAACAGGGGTATTGCTCTTCATTTTTGTTATTAAAGGTGGAGGAGGTTGCTCTTTCTTAATGTCCAATGGAGGTTTACAAGGCACTGCTGCCTGCTTCACTATTGATGCTGCAGAAGGCAATACTTTAGTGCAAGCCAACCTAATATTGGGTTCACACTTCTCTGCCTGGGGGGATGAGATCTTAGGCAGGGGGAATTGCCGTGCAGGAGTACAATTAGTAAGGAATGTAGTAGCTGTCGGCTTGATTTCCGTTGCTGCCACTGTTACTGTAGTAGACGTAGGCGCTGTTGTTGTGGCTACGCTCGTCGTCGGTTGAACTGGTGGGTGACTTGGAAAGGGATACTGCAATCCCTTTGCAGCTGGAGAGGACGGGCTTTTCACAATTGGGGAGCTCATTGGCGACAGGTCTAGCCTTCCTCTAAGCAGGCTTGGCCTAGCAGGTACAAATTCTCTAGGTTCATACTTTTCACCAAAGTTTTCTAACCTCTTAGAGTCTTCATCGAACACTGACCTCTTAGCTAAAACTGATTTGACAATTTCCGAAGGCTGAAGCTCGTGGAGATCAAGTTCTAGGAGCTTATGCCTCACTTTGAGTGTGGACAGATCGACTTTCGTAAGCCCTGCCCTGGACCCACTGCTCCACTTTTCATATTTTTCATCAAGTGATCGTAACCGCTCCTCCCACTCAGGGGATGGTTCCGAGTCTGAGGAGGAAGAATGGGTTTGAGGACTTGCTGGCGGACTAGGGGGTGCAGGACGTGGGCTCAACACTTGAGATGCGAACCTCGGGAGAGGAAGGGATAGAGGGTCAGGTGGCCTAGATTCCCTCGGCCTCCTTGGTTCGACGGGACCTAAGTTCTCAGGTCTCTCATCGCACAAAGGTGTTCCTGGCCGCGAACTTTCTCCACTTTGACTTCTCCTGTGTTTGTTGCACCTCCTTCTATTGGTGCCTTCCTCTCCTGAACTTGTGCAATCCTCTAATTGTTCAAGTAGTGACACTCTTTCTTTCTGGAGATGGCGGATATCTCCAGTTCCCGTAGTGGGGGTATTGTTTTCTTCTATTTGAGTCATATCTTCATAACTCCTGAAAAAAAAAAATATATATATATATATAGCTAATTTATTTATTATAAAACAAATTTAATATTGTTGTCAAGTGATTTATCATACCTATAAGATGGTCTCCTTTCATATTCCTGGCCTGTAGCAGTAGATGAAGGGTAGTCTTGAAACCTATTGCTAGAGTGCCTAGACCTTGTAGGGGAAGAACTACGAGCATAGCTACTACTCCTGCTGGTGCTATACCGAGAGCAGCTGTTGTACCTATTGGTAACAGAACTACCCGTACCTGTACACGGTGCTGTAGATGAAGAGGACGGACTCTCAAAAACTCGCAGATTTTGGGGGGAACCTGCTACGCTACTGCTGCTGGTCGGACAAAACAAAACGAAGTATAAGAACCTAACAATTTTCACTTTACCTAGTCATACGATGGTTTATTAAATAATATAAATATTAATAATTATTGAATAATAACCTGTTTTCAAATGGGGGATGAGTTGACGAAGTAGATTGTTTTTCCATATGATCGTAGAAAGACTCCTGACACTCTCTTGAGGCATAATCTACCTGCAGCTTCCGACCACGGAGAACAGCACCTCGCATCTCCTTCACTGCTTGTTGTGCATAGGTTATCTGTAATAACAAGTCAATTAATGAAAGTGCCTAGTGGGTATTTAATAAAAAATAGTAATAAATGTGAAATAAAATTTCAAACCATTTACCTGTTCATAAGATACAAGAGCTTGGCCTCTTGCTCGATCTATTACAACATGTGATACGGGACCAAACTGCCCAAACTGTTGACTAAGGTATTTTTCTGACACGGTTTCTAAATAAAAATGAAATATTAGTTTAAAATAAACAACTACTTTTGATACTTTAGGTAATTTTCATATCAAATTTCACTTTATAATAATAATTATAATAATAAATTAAATTAACTGACCAGCGACTCCGTCCACCCAAACGCAGCTTGTGTGCATCGACTTCCCGAAGCCCAGTTTGACCCTGTTGCCACTGTTGCCAACGTGCTCGCCGTCTAAACTTCTCATAGCTCTCACGACGCTCCCGATGTCCGAGAACTGACAGAAAGCGTACGACGACGATGTACCCTGCTTCTTTATATCAATATCCTACGGATTCAACACTCATTTTGAAACTACACTCATTTTATTTATTCATGACTTTTGAAACAAATTATCTACGTTTCTTGATTGTTTATGTATGTATTTTCTTTCTTTTTTTTTTTTTACTTTATCAATTACTAAGTCAATTTTCAAAGATATATTTTTTTTATTTTACTAAGACATAAAACCAATGTAAATTCAAATGAATGTTTCAGCACCGTTTAGCTTAACTAATTTTTTATATATTCATAGAACGGTATGAAAAGAGGCTCTCTTATGACTTTCTGTTTTCTTATGACCTACCCTAAGCCAAGACGAATTGAACTGACTGAATAATCTATACTTATAATAACAAATGTAAGTGAATTTTGACAACAAATGCACTGACAAAAAATAAAATTGAACTTTTATTATCAGTTAATAAAGCAATAATTCAACACTAAAACATAAAAAAGCCTCAATTTTAAAGAAATTACATAAATAGGTCTATATTAAACTAATTAGGTAAGAGAACTACTTACAATTATTTCACCAAATTGATCGAAATGTTTCCTAATTTCCTGCGTTGTAATGTCCTTATCCAAATTTCCAATAAAAAGGGTTCTAGTTGCTTTTGGATGGAATTCATCCTGTTCTGCCTCGAATGGCCTAACAAATAATAAAATGGATTAAAATAAAAATTTAAATAGATCTTTTCTTTTTTCAAATCAACTATAAAAGCTGAGAAATTTAAAATTCCAAAATATATATAATATTTGACTTACCTAAATTCATTGTCATCAACATCATAACCTTGATATGGGGCTACTTCTATCTTACAACCGAAGAACAACTTGTCGTGCGAGACCTGAAGGGCCTTGTCCACATCTTCCGGCTTCTTAAAGGAAACTAGGGCATAGCGGTCGACGCCTTGGCCGACCACTTTCACCCACGTCACCTTACCATGCTTTTTGTACTCATGGTATAGCCCGTCCTTCAGGCTCGTGTCTGATAAAAAATAATAACAAAAAATATTAATACACCAAAGTAATCAAAAAGCCTGCAGCAAAAAACAAATAAATGCTAAAATATATTCATAACCAAGTTTTTATAATTTTTGTTTTTCTCACCTGATGACCTTGCCGGAAGGTTTCTTACACAGATCGCCAGCGGCCTTCTATCTTCGGAGTGTACAGCAGGGCTATTACTATTTGTATGATTAGACGCGCTCGGCTGTGCTCCGCTACTTCTTATATTACTTTGTTGACTATAAACAAGTAAAAATAGAAATATTTTAAAACAAAATAATAATTGATCTTAAATATAAATAAAATGAAAAGTAATAGTGCAATTATATCTTTAAAAATACATTTATTAGTATTAGGTTAAATGTCACTTAAGTATTAGAGGTAAGAAGGACTAAAAGCCGATAAAGTAGTTGAACAAGATAAAGTCCTGTGTGTTGGAATTTCTAAATCAGAAATTGCAAAATAGATGGATTAGAAGAGATTATCCATTTTCTCGGCCAACATATTTGCCACAATTGAGTGTAAAAACAATAATACATACACAACTATTGAACCTTGATTTCTAGAAGACTTGAAAGCTAAATTAAAAAATTTACAATTTACAACAATGCTACAAATTTGTATTTCTCTTTATATTATTAATGACGGAGAACATAATAAAATAATATAAAAATTTACATAGATTTTCTTTTTACCAACAGTTTTTACATGATTTCTTTATCACATATACTTATTAAGTTAAAAATTTCATGCAGACCCTATGGACACCTTATTCAAACCATTTTTCTTAATACGAATTATTTTAAAACATCTAATGGTTAAAGGATATTCTATAACTTTCTAGTTTTCTGAAAGTTTGTAGATTTCTTTTTCAAATTTAATTCTTTTATTTTTTTTAATATGCTAAAAAAATATCTGAAATAAAAAAAATAAATAGAATAAGTATAAATATATACCTGTGATGCGTGGAACAAGATTTCTCGGAGGTTGGAGATGATGATGCAGTCGAACAAGTGCTGGACCCCGACTGACTTGACGCTGAACTAGAGCGGGATCGGCTTGAATTAGACCCAGTATCACTTCCTGACCTGCGGAGAGAAAAGTTAACATTACAGATGTTATTGAATAATGTTTAAAACATTCCTAGATGACTTTTAATATCTCTATTTCATCTTCTCCTTCCATGACCAGAATATCTTAAACAGATGGTAATGTAAAAATAATCACTTCACTAAAATCAATAAATATTTAATAGCACATAAGACAGAAAATATAGTTAAAATAATTAACTTGCTTGATATTTTGATGCAAATATCAAGGAAGAAAACTTAGTGGAATTTAATAATCATGAATACAAACCAGAGATTTCTATTTCCTTATAATCCTGGTATCTTATAAACATTATAGTGTTCAATGCAGCTCAAGTTGTTTATGATATTCTGCCACAGAACAATTGGGTAATAAACATTAAAACGCTCAATTAAGCGTCTATAAAGGATCTAAATAAAAAATAAAAAAAACATAGGAAGGAGACCTGGTAGTGCTTTACACCTCAAATGCAAACATGAAAATCAGAAAGTGGCGCCCAAGCACAACCAAATCCTCCGACCATCTCTTTTTATAATAATTTTATCTATTTGATTTCAAATAATGAACAACACACTCAATGTGATATGGTCTTAAACAAGGTATTTGGTTTTATCAGCCATCTCTTAATTGAGACTGAGTAGTAAGCTATGACATTTTGACGAACCCATCATCTCCTCACCTCTAACGACCTCTAAAGAGCTTCATCTTATGGTGAGGGAGTGGCGTCAGCTGCAGTGCCACCAGGGGCTGAGAAATCACTGCATGGCAATAAGGGCAATACGGCGATGACTTAACCAGCCATACCAATCCTCCACGGTCGAGCGACCAGAGAACCTTAGCCATTCCATCCTGTACCATATCACTCAGGCTACCCATTTATTCTGAAAGCACCCTGCATAAACGAGATGTGACCAACAAAAAAAAAAAAATTTCTCTTTTTCCTCTTATATTCAAAAAACCCCAGTGAATAATGATGGCCAACTATAGATGGGTACATACCTGGACTTGGAGTGCTTCTTGTGTACGATTATGGGAGCGGGTTCCTGGTAGGAGATGTCCGGAGTGGAAGGCGGGTACCGGGGCGAGGGGCTGTCGTAAGTCCACGTTCCGGACCGGCTGCTGCCGTGGTGGCTGCTGCTGCCTCCGCTCCGGCTTACCACGCTGCAACAACACAATAATATATATATAATAAATATGAAGAACAAGAAAAAACTAAATTATAAGTATATAAAAATAAGTAACACAAAAATTTCTATGTTTGGTTTATTCCAAACAAGTTGAAGCATGCTTTGATTTCAAATGTTTTGGACATTTTGAACATTTTGACATTTGAACATTTTGGACATAGAAACATCCCTTGCACCTTACCTCGGAT